>JASVEL010000970.1:0-75728 GCA_032618575.1 Nicotiana noctiflora
GCCTCCGCCGCTGCCCAAAGCACAACCCTGAGGCGGGACCTCACCGCCTTCGAGGACGAGCAACAGAGATTGGAGAGGTTCAAAGAAATATGACCCTCCGGTGTTTAGTGGTTTGGCTTCGGATGATGCATTGGGTTTTCTAGAGGAGTGTCATCGTATTCGTCGTACTATGGGGATTGTGGAGACCGGCGGGGTTTCCTTCACTGCTTTTTAGTTTCGTGGGGCCGCTTATGATTGGTGGCGCACGTATGAGTTGGATAGTCCAGAAGAGTCTGCTTCATTGACTTGGACGCAGTTTTCGGATCTATTTTTGAGGGAGTTTGTTCCACAGAGCCTTAGGGATTCTTGGCGCTCGGAGTTTGAGCGGTTGCGACAGGGCTCCATGTCAGTATCGGAGTATGCTATCAGTTTCACCCGTCTAGCCGGGCATGCACCGGCTTTGGTAGCCACGGTTCGGGAGAGAGTGCGGAGATTTATTGAGGGCCTTGTTCCGCCTATCCAATCCAGCATGGCCAGAGAGCTTGAGACAGATATATCTTATCAGCAGGCAGTTAGCATTGCCAAGAGGATCGAGAGTATGCTCCCTAGAGAGCGGAGAGAGAGAGAGGCCAAGAGGTCCCGTGAGTCGGGCCATTTCTCTGGTGCCCGCACTTCATCAGCCGGTCGTTTTGGCAGGGGTTATTCCGGCCGACCAGTTCACTCAGCATTGCCCGCAGTCGGTAGTACTCCAGCTCTTCCAGCACCTCAGGAGCCTTATTATGCTCCCCCAGTTTCCAGTGCACCTCCTGCGCGGGGTCCTTCCAGGGGTCAGACTAGTGAGGGTGAGGCCGGTCAGTCACAGCCACCGCGTCCTCCCAGAGCTTGTTTTGAGTGCGGGGATACTCGCCACCTGGTTAGGGAGTGCCCCAGGCACAGGAGAGGAGCCCCTCATCAGTCATCACAGCATCCGCGTGGTTCTCAGGGCCAGCAGGCTATCATTCCAGCCCCAGCTGCCACTCCACCTGCCCAGCCAGCCAGGGGCGGGGGTTAGGGTTCTAGAGGCCGCCCTCGAGAGGGGGGACAGGCCATATTCTATGCTATTCCTGATCGCGCTGCGGCTGTTGCATCTGACTCTGTTATCACAGGTATTATTCTGGTTAGTCACAGGGAGGCATCGGTTCTATTCGACCCTGGTTCCACTTTTTCATATGTGTCTTCTTACTTTGCTTCTCATCTGGGTGTGCCTCAGGATTCTTTGAGTTCCCCCATTTATGTTTCCACTCCGATGGGTGATTCTTTGGCTGTGGACCGCGTATATCGGTTGTGTTTGGTTACCATTTGTGATTTTGAGACTAGAGCGGATCTATTGCTGCTCGGGATGGTCGATTTTGATATTATTCTGGGCATGGACTAGTTGTCACCCCATTATGCTATTCTTGATTGTCACGCCAAGACTCTGACGCTGGCTATGCCAGGCATTCCACATATTGAGTGGAGTGGTACTCTAGATCACACCCCTAGCCGTGTTATTTCTTTTCTCAAAGCTCAGCGTATGGTTGAGAAGGGGTGTGCTGCTTATCTAGCCTATGTGCGGGACGTCGGTATTGACACTCCCTCTATTGATTCCTGTTCATGTGGTACGTGACTTTGCTGATGTATTTCCAGCTGATCTTCCGGGCATGCCGCCCGACAGAGATATTGACTTTGCTATTGACTTGTTGCCGGGCACTCGGCCCATTTCTATTCCACCGTACCGTATGGCTCCTCCTGAGTTGAAGGAGTTGAAGGATCAGTTACAGGAGTTATTGGGCAAGGGTTTTATTCGACCCAGTGTGTCGCCTTGGGGTGCTCCTGTATTGTTTGTGAAGAAAAAGGACGGTTCTATGCGCATGTGTATTGACTATCGTCAGCTGAACAAGGTTACGATGAAGAACCCGTATCCTTTGCCCCGTATTGATGATTTATTTGACCAGTTACAGGGCGCACATGTGTTTTCTAAGATTGATTTGCGCTCTGGGTATCACCAGCTGAAGATTCGGGAGCCAGATATCCCGAAGACTGCCTTCAGGACCCGGTATGGTCACTATGAGTTCCTCGTGATGTCTTTTGGGTCGACTAATGCCCCAGCAGCATTTATGCATTTGATGCACAGTGTGTTCAGGCCTTATCTGGACTCGTTCGTGATTGTCTTCATTGATGATATTCTAGTATATTCTCGGAGCCGGGAAGAGCACGAGCAGCATTTGAGGATAGTGCTTCAGATTCTGAGGGAGAAGCAGCTTTATGCCAAGTTCTCTAAATGTGAATTCTGGTTGAGTTCAGTGGCATTTTTGGGCCACGTGGTGTCGAGTGATAGTATTCGAGTAGATCCGAGGAAGGTGGAGGCCGTGCAGAGTTGGCCCAGACCCTCCTCCGCTACTGAGATTCGCAGTTTCCTTGGTTTGGCGGGCTATTACCGTCGTTTCGTAGAGGGGTTCTCTTCGATTGCAGCACCTATGACTGGATTGACCCAAAAGGGTGCCCCTTTTCAATGGACAAACGAGTGTGAGGCGAGTTTTTAGAAGCTCAAGACAGCTTTGACTTCGGCCCCTATATTGATGTTGCCTACAGGTTCGGGGTCCTATACTGTATATTGTGATGCCTCACAAGTTGGACTCGGTGCGGTATTGATGCAGGACGGTAGGGTGATTGCCTACGCGTCGAGACAGCTGAAGGTGCATGAGAAGAATTACCCTGTTCATGATTTGGAGCTATCTGCCATTGTTCACGCCTTGAAAATTTGGCGTCATTATTTATATGGGGTTCCTTGTGAGATCTACACTAATCACCGGAGCTTGCAGCACTTGCTTAAGCAGAAGGACCTGAATATGCGTCAGAGGAGATGGTTGGAGCTACTGAAGGACTATGATATTACTATTCTCTATCATCCGGGCAAGGCTAATGTGGTTGCCGATGCCTTGAGTCATCGGGCAGAGAGTTTGGGGAGTTTGGCGTATCTACCAGCTTCGGAGAGGCCTATGGCGATGGATGTTCAGGCTTTAGCCAGACATTTTGTTAGACTAGATCTTTCGGAGCCCAGTCGGGTTCTGGCTTGCGTGATTTCTCGGTCTTCTCTATTTGACCGCATCAGGGAGCATCAGTTCGACGACCCTCATTTGCTTGTCCTCCAGGATAGAGTTCGGCGTGGTGATGCCCGAGATGTTACCATCGGGGATGATGGAGTTATGAGGATGCATGGGCGCATCTGTGTGCCCAATGTAGATGATCTTCGAGAGCTGATTCTAGGAGAGGCCCATAGCTCGCGGTATTCCATCCATCCGGGAGCCGCGAAGATGTATCAGGACTTGAAACAACATTACTGGTGGAGGCGGATGAAGAGGGATATAGTTGATTATGTTTCTAGATGCCTCAACCGCCAGCAGGTGAAGTATGAGCATCAGCGTCCGGGTGGATTGATGCAGCAGATTGAGATTCCCGAGTGGAAATGGGAGCGCATTACCATGGACTTTGTATCTGGACTTCCACGGATGGTTAGGAAGTTTGATTCCATTTGGGTCATTGTGGATCGGCTGACCAAGTCCGCCCATTTTATACCGGTGAGCACTACATATTCATCGAAGCGACTGGCGAAGATCTATATCAGGGAGGTAGTTCGGCTGCATGGTATTCCAGTTTCCATCATTTCAGATAGAGGCACTCAGTTCACTTCACGGTTCTGGAGAGCCGTACAGCAGGAGTTAGGTACTTGGGTGGAGCTGAGCACAGCATTTCACCCCTAGACTGATGGGCAGTCCGAGCGTACTATTTAGATTTTGGAGGATATGCTCCGTGCGTGCGTGATTGAGTTTGGAGGTTCATGGGATCAGTTCTTGCCACTGGCGGAGTTTGTTTATAACAACAGCTACCAGTCTAGTATTGAGATGGCACCGTACGAGGCCCTATATGGTAGGAGGTGCAGGTCTCCCGTGGGTTGGTTCGAGCCGGGCGAGGCCAGGTTGCTAGGTACTGATATGGTTCAGGATGCTATGGACAAAGTCAAGGTGATTTAGGACAGACTTCGTGCAGCCTAGTCTAGAGAGAAGAGTTATGCGGACAAGAAGGTTCGCGATGTGGCTTTTATGGTTGGCGAGCGGGTTCTACTTCGAGTCTCGCCCATGAAGGGCGTTATGAGGTTTGGGAAGAAAGGAAAGCCGAGTCCTAGATTTATTGGCCCTTTTGAGATTTTGAGGCGTGTTGGGGAGGTTGCTTATGAGTTGGCTTTACCTCCCAGCCTAGCCGGAGTTCACCCCGTATTTCATGTCTCCATGCTCCGGAGATACCATGGTGACCCGTCGCATGTGTTGGATTTCACTTCTGTTCAGCTAGGCAAGGATATGTCTTATGTTGAGGAGCCAGTAGCCATTCTAGACAGGCAGGTCAGAAAGCTAAGGTCAAAGAACATTGCTTCGGTAAAGGTTCAGTGGCGGGGCCGGCCGGTTGAGGAGGCGACTTGGGAGACTGAGTAGGATATGGGCAGCCAGTACCCTCATCTTTTCACTACTCCAGGTATGTTTTCTATGCTCGTTCGAGGACGAACGAATCTTTTAAGTGTGGGAAGATGTAACTACCCGACCGATCGTTTTAGAAAATTTCGCCCCAATCCCCAATTTAACTGTTTCCCTAAGTTCATTTCTGCTATTGTGGTTTGCCGGGAGAGTTGGTTCTGAAATTTGGAGCATTTTGGGATACTTAGTCCCTAAATGAGAGCTTTAAAGCTAGAAAAGGGTCCGTAGCCGGAACAGTGTTAAGACAATCTCGGAACGAAAATCCGATGGTTCCATTAGCTCCTTTAGGTGATTTCGGGGTTGGGAGCGCGTTCGGAATGTATTTTGGAGGTCCGTAGCTCAATTAGGCTAGAAATGCCGAAGGTTGAAATTTTGGCGAATCCGAACGATAGGTGAGATTTTGATCCGGGGGTCGGAATGGAATTCTGACAATTTCTGTAGCTTCGTTATGTGATTTTGGATATGTCCGCAAAGTTTCAGGTCATTTGGACGTCGTTTGGTCAGATTTTAGATCGTATGTGCAATTTGGAATGTTTTAAGAAATTTAGGCTTGAATTCGATATGAATTATGGGTTTTGATGTTGTTAGACGTGTTTTTATGATTGGAGCAAGTTCGTATCGTGTTTTGGAATATGTTGGTGGTTTTCGTTGGGGTCCCGGGGGCCTTGGGCTGAATTCGGACCATCAAACGGGCATTTGAAACTTGGAAAATCTGCAGAAAATGCAGCACCAGTGCAGCAGAAATTTTGACCTACGCGTTCGCGAGGCACGTGCCGCGTTCGCGTAGGCCTGGTCAGGTTGGTCATCATGGTCGCATAGGGGAGATTGCGTTCGCGTAGTTATGGCCTGGGACGTATCGCATTCGTGTCCAGGTGGACCGCGTCCGCGAAGAGTAAAGTGGGCGGCTTGGGATTTTATTCATCGCGAACGCGTGTGGAGAGCCGCGTTCGCGAGGGGTCGGTTTGGCAATACATCGCGGACGTGTGGAATGGCGTCGCGTTCGCGAAGAAGAAGCTGGACGAGTCATCGCGGACGCGTGAAGCCCATCGTGAACGCGACGAGCAATGGGGTCTGGCAGTGAGCTTAAGTTCAGAGCATAACACCCGCGACCCCCATACACAAAAACGCCATTTTTGAGCTCCAAGAGAGGATTTTGAAGGGGAAACGCTGGGATATCATCGGAAAATCATCGGGGGTAAGTTTCTTGACCTTAATTCGTTGGTTTATCATGAAATCCGTGATTATTTCATTGAAATTGGAAGATTAAAGGTGGGTTTGAGCCATAGGCCTAAATGTTAGAAAATCTCTGATTTGAGTGGGCAAATTGAGTCCGATTTTGGTAAATTTTATATGCCTAGACTCGTATTGAGATAAGGAACCCGAATATATAATTTTCGTGATTTTTCGATAAGCGTACCGAACGTCGGGTTTTGGCAACTTGTGGGTTTTGGTGTATTTTGAGTTATTTTGATTGGGTAATGCCCAATTGGCCTATTTTGATGTGATTCTATTGATTTTTATCAGATACTACACTTGTGGAGGCCGACATTCGCGGCAAGAGGGTTATTTCTTAGCAGTTTCGTACCGGAATTGAGGTAAGTGGCTTGTCTAACCTCGTGTGGGGGACTTTCACCCCTAGGATATTATGTGACGCTTTAAATGCCTTGTACGCGAGGTGACGGGCGTGTACATGCGCTGGTTGTTGAACACATACTCTACTTAAAATGTTCGATGAGTGATATTCCTGTTTTTAGCTGTTAAATTCGATATTTCTACCTGGTAGCAGTTAGAAAAGCATTATTAGGTAGTGTTTAACTGTCTAGTTGCCTAATTGTCTTACTTGAGATTTCTTGGTAATCGCTGGCGCTGTTTATCGGCGAAGTTATAGTTAAGCATATTATGCTTCTCTCTGTGTATTCCTTTACTTGTATTGTTATGGACTACGGGTTCGATTCCCGAGATCCTGAGTTATTGGTAGGGACTACGAGTTCGATTCCCGAGATCCTGAGTTATTGGTAGGGACTACGGGTTCAATTCCCGAGATCCTGAGTTATTGAGATGTGGACTACGGGTTCGATTCCCGGAGATCCTGAGATTTATTGAGATGTGGACTACGGGTTTGATTCCCGAGATCCCGAGTTATTGGTAGGGACTACGGGTTTGATTCCCGAGATCCCGAGTTATTGGTAGGGACTGCGGGTTCGATTCCCGGAGATCCTGAGTTATTGATATATTATTGAGACATGGGCTGCGGGTTCGATTCCGGAGACCCAGAGGTACTGAGAATGGGACTGTGGGTTCAATTCCCACAGATCCTGGATTCGTTTATTTGAGTTGGTTAATTGTTGTTAGCTTGATTGTAGACGATTGCAGTAATCATCTTATTGTTGTTATTTCGGAAATTATTATCATTTAAACTGTTTATTTTTGTTATCATCATTATATTATTGTTTCTCGGTAGGGCCATGACCTTCCTCGTTACTACTCCATCGAGGTTAGGCTTGGCACTTACTGAGTATCGCCGTGGTGTACTCATGCTACTCTTCTGCACACTTTTGTTGTGCAGATCCAGGTACATGAGAGCAGGCTCGTGCTAGGTGATTCCGCAGCTTTCTGGGAGACTTCGAGGTATGATCTGCTACGTCCGCGGATCCAGGAGGCTTCCCTTCTATTCTAGTAGTACTAGTTGGCATTTTTCCTTCATCTCGTTGATAGATACTCTTTACACATAGAGCCACAGTTGTATATTCTCTTTTAGTATGTGTTACCGTGGGATTCCGGATCTTGGTAGTGTTTTATTCATTGTGTGACAGATGTATGTGCCAAGCGGCACGGATTACATATCTTTTTATGCTATTTTTCCGCTGTTTCTTATTTAAGTGTTTATAGCTTGTATATTCCGCAACGTGTTAGGCTTACCTAGTCGTGGGGACTGGGTGCCATCACGACATGTTCATGATTGGTGAACTAGGGTCGTGACAAACATAAACCTGTGCAGTTCAAAATATATATATCTACAACAAAAGGAAACGAAGTGGCGAACTAAACAGTAATAAGGGAAGGAAACATATTATGGGGAGCACAAGCCGAATATAAGAACAATCAGTATTAAGAAACAGGGCATAATAATAAATACCAAAAAATAAAAAATCCAACAATTTGCACGGCATCAACCTTCGTGATTTTATTTTCATCCTCACCCAAAGTAATCAAATAGAATGCACGGCATTACCATTCGTGCTTTTACTCTCATCCTCACCCAAAGCAACGAAGCTGAATGCACGGCATCACCCTTCGTGCTTTCCCTCACATAACTCTCATATCATGGCACGAAATGATCCTTCGTGCGAATATAATCAACAAAGGCACGAAATGTTCCTTCATGCATAAATAGTTAAAACATGGAACAGAATGACCATTCGTGCAAATATAATTAAAAATGGCACGGAATGACACTTCGTGCGTTATCACTCTTCCTTACCCAAACAATAATCACAACACCACGTGCGAGAGAAATAAACAACAATAAGAAATGTCTCGGCAAGGAAATAACACAATTAACAACTGCGTCCTAGCAAGGGAATAACACAATTAACAACTGTGTCCCGGTAAGAGAATAATCTCAATAACTTTCACATCCTGGCAAGGGTAATACGCAGTATATTTTACCATCCCGGCAAGGGATTAATCACAACTCCTTTCAATACTTTCAAATTTTATTCAATAGTATTTATCATTCGAGCCAACTCTCCAAAATATTAATATCACATTTTATTCCCAGACTCTTCAGATTTGTAGTAAATTATAATTTAGCTTAGGAGAGTTCCAAATTATCTCACAATATGTACAATCAAAGACCAACGGTCATGCTAGACTCCAGTGTATAAACACTCGTCACCACGCCTATACACCACACTCGATCAATTAGCAATTTATTATACTCTAATCTTATTCCCTCAAGCTAGGATAGATCAAACATTTACCTCGAAGGTTTACGGACAACTTAGTCCTCAAGAAATGCCTTTCATTTCGAATTTCGCTCCAATTCAATCGTATTTATACACAATTTATTTAATATCATCAATTCTACTCCACAAACCAGCCCAATTTCCTAATTAAAGTGCTTTTAATATTCTGTCCAAAAATTGTAAAATTGACCCCGGACCTGGTTGGTCAAAACTCGAGGTTCAAACCAAAATAAATTCACCCATACCCCCACGAGTGCAAACATATAATTTATTTTAAGAATCGACCCAAAATTGAGGTTGAATTACCCAAAATTCTCAAAAACCTAACTTTGCTCAAAACCCATGATTTCTACCTTGATTTCATGATTTGGGCTTAGAAACTAGTTAATTAATGAAGGAAAAGTGAAGGAAATAAGCGGAAAATTAATTACTCAAGTAGTCTTGAAGCTTGGGAGCTTTAATGGCTTCCTAGGGCTTGGGACAGAAGAGGGTTCGTGATAAGAAGTGTAAAATCCCGAGCTACTGATTCTATCCCTTTTAAAAAAAATCATTGGGTAAAAATGTTCACCGCGTTCGCGACAGCAAGGAAGCGTTCGCGATGAAAAGAAACCTGGGGCATCGCGTTCGCAGTTGGGGGCACGCGAACACAAAGATGGAAAAGCTGGGCTTTGGGAAAATGGCCTACGCGAATGCGAACGGGCATATGAGAACGCGATGGAGAACAACATAGACCTTCACGATCGCGATGGCCAGAATGCGAACGCGATAGATGGGATAACAAGGCACTGCGAACGCGGGACTAGGGCCACATTCACGAAGAACAAGGGTCTGCAACAGAAATCTGATCCTATTTCCAAGTATAAAAACATCCCGTTACCTATTCGAAACTCACCCGAGCCCTCGGAGCTCCAAACCAAATATGTACACTAACTCAAAAATATCATACAGACTTGCTCGAGCGATCAAATCGCTAAAATAATATCAAATTCAACAAATTAAACCCCAAGATCATCACTTTTCATTTCAAAGTTCATAAACCATAACTTTAGCTTTTTAGATCAGAAACATGTCAAACGAAATTTATTTTTGACCAAACTTTACAAGAAGCGCTTAAACAATATATAAGACTTGTATCGGTCATCGAAACCAAAATACAAGCCCGATACCATAGTCTTTTATTCAATTTTCATTTTTATTTTCCTTAATAATTTTAGAAAAACAATTTAACAGAAAATTCTTTTACTCTGGTTTAGACCTCAGATTTTGACTCCGGGCATATGCCCGAGTCCCATATTTTTCTACGGACCTTCCGGGATAGTCCGATCTCGGGTCAGGGTCCATTTACCAAAAAATATTGACCAAAGTCAACTATAATCATATTAATATCAAAATTCTCCAAATTTTTCACAGAATTCACATATTTCAACATAAATTTTTTTTGGCTACGCGTCCGAACTGCACACACAAATTGAGGCAATATTATAAAATGAGGTTTTCAAGGTCTCGGAAGCACGGAACAGATGGGGAAAACAGGTGATGACCCTTTGGGTCGTCACATCCTCCACCTCTAAAACAACCGTTCGTCCTCAAACGGACAAAATAAGGAAGTACCTTAGTCGGAAAGAAATATGGATAACGGCTCTGGAGGTGCTCCTTCAGTCCAAGCGCAATATAATCATAACATTCGCTACGGCGTGCAGCCCGATCCTTACTCAATCATAACATTCGCTCAGGTGTGCATCCCGATCCATACTCAGTCCACAGTATGCATATGAGTCACGTACTGATTCAATTAATTTCCAGTTTCTAATTTATCAAGAAGAATGTACTTTAGAAATTTAACTTCAGGAAAATGACTTAGCATTTCATAACGGTGATTAAGCAAAGGACTGAGATCAATGATTATACAATGCATGCTATCACAATGATATTCATCCTCTGAGGATGCTACAGATCGGCACAAGGCCCCAAACACGACAATAAGCCCAGATATATTCAATGCAGAGTGCGTATCAATCGCCAATGTAGAAACATTCCTGTTCGGGATGGACCAAGTCACAATCTATAGTTATAAACAATCCCGCACCTGCCTTGCGAGTCACGCCCTTCATAGGCGACACTAGGAGCTTACCCACTCACTAACCATGAAATCTACATCTTGGACCTTACGTTCTGCATAAC
This sequence comes from Nicotiana noctiflora, assembly GCA_032618575.1. Classification (NCBI taxonomy): domain Eukaryota; kingdom Viridiplantae; phylum Streptophyta; class Magnoliopsida; order Solanales; family Solanaceae; genus Nicotiana; species Nicotiana noctiflora. The sequence continues at coordinate 10,673 of JASVEL010000970.1, forward strand.
GCTTCTGCCTAGACTGAGCCAAACGCAGCCTCTCGAATGAATAGGAGACTGCTACTGGAATGAAATGGATTGACTTGGTCAGCCTATCAACAATTACGCAAATAGTATCAAACTTATTCCGAGTCAACGGAAGTCCAGTAACGAAATCCATTGAAATCTGCCCCTACTTCCACAAGGGAAGCTCAATTCTTTAAAATACATCACCAGGCCTCTGATGTTCATATTTTACCTGCTGAGAATTTAAACACCAAGCGACATATGCAACAATGTCCTTTTTAATCCTACGCCACCAATAATGCTACCGCAAGTCCTGATGCATCTTCGTGGCGTCCGGGTGAATAAAATATCGAGAACTATGGGTCTCCGCTAAGATCAACTCTCAAATCCCATCAACACTGGGCATGCAAACTCGCCCCTAAAATCTCAACACCCCGTCATCACCTAAGGTTACCTTTGTAGCACTTCCCCGCTGCATCGTGTCACTCAGGACACACAAATGGGGATCATCGACTGCCGTTCACGGATATGCTCAAATAGAGAAGTATGAGCAACCGTTCAAGCCAACACTCGGCTAGGATCATAAATATATAATCCCACAAATCGATTGGCTAAGGCCTAAACATCTAAGGCAAGCGGTCTCTGGCTGATTGGAATGAAAGCAAGACTACCCATGCTGGCAGACTTTCTACTCAATGCCTCAGCCACTACATTAGCCTTACTTAGGTGATATAAGATAGTAACGTCATAATCTTTCAGCAACTCCAGCTATCTCCTCTGCCGCACATTCAATTTCTTCTGCTTGAACAAGTACTGAAGACTCTTGTGACCGGTGTATAACTCACACGCCACACCATACAAATAATGTCTCCATATCTTTAATGCGTGAACAATCTCCACCACTATAGATCATGTACTGGATAATTCCTTTCAGGGATTTTTCAACTGCCTTGAAGCACATGTAATGATCTTACCATCCTGCCTCAACACTGCAGCAAGCCCAATACGGAAAGCATCACAATGGACTATATAGGGTCCCGAACCTGTGGGAAAAACCAATATCGGTGTCATGGTCTAAGCTGTCTTGAGCTTTTGAAAGCTCGCCTCACATTCATCTAACCATTCGGACTGGACACCTTTCTAGGTCAATCTGGTCATCGGGGTTGTAATAGATGAAAACCCCTCCACAAACCGCCAATAATGATCTGCTAACCCCAAGAAACTCCGGATCTTTGTGGCTGATGTTAGTCTAGGCCAGTCCTTGACTGCCTCCATCTTCCTTCATCACAACATGACCCTGGAATGCAGCTGTACTTAGCCAGATCTCACACTCTAGAGATATCTACATAGAGCTGACTCTTTTTCAGAGTCTGGAGAGCCACTATGAGATGCTGCGCATGCTCTTTCTGACTGCAGGAGCATATCAATATGTTATAAAATGGGACTATCACAAACATATCTAACTAAGGAATGAACACGTCGTACATATGTACATAACCATGACTTTGGCCATAAGATTTGTCCCTAAATTACAACATTGCCAATTAATCGCGTGACAGCTCTGGCGAATCTGCGGGGGATGAGAAACCCAGAACTTCCATTCAGGGTTTAAGAATTCGAGCTCATTAATTGCTGTTTTTGATTATATCTGATGTCATTATATGCTTTGATCAATGTGCTATATGTTTACCACTTTGATATTACATGAACTGTATATAAAATTGTGCCGAAAACCCTTCTCTTCTTACCTCCAGGGATGTGCTTACTGGTTGAGACTCCCCTTTTTGTTAAGTCATACCTAATAAGAAATAGAGGTCGGATAAGTTACAAAGTCGGACGATCCTGCGGGTTCCCGGTACGTAGCCCCCTTCTCGATCCGAGTTGTCCGCTCGGGTACACAGTCTAGTACCATTGAAAATTAGGATATTGAGCCTAGATTTAGGACGATTATTTGTATCATATTTGACTTAGGGGACTCAACACAGGGGTTAGGTCAGTCTAGGACAGGTGACCGGGATATCAAAGACCGAGCATGATTATATGTTGCATTTATTTGTCCTGGATTATTATGCTAACCGGCTAAATACCTGAAAACAAAAGAGAGAAAATAAAGCAATAGCAATACCTAAATACTGACAAAACATTGTTAAAATTTTGAGGAAAAGAAAATGTGAAAAAGTCGGAATAATTTTTGTCGAAATTGTTGGTCTTAAATATAATCTGACCGAACTACGCTGGTTTAATTCTCACCACTAGGCGAGATACGTAGGCAACCCGTGATGGGTCCAACCACCCCTTTTCAAAAATAACAAAAATGTCGAATTTTTAGTTTTATCAATAAAATAAAAAGTGATGATGTTTTTAAAAATAGCCGAATGTTCCAAAAGGATGCCGGAAGGCTGTTTGTGAAAAAATGGTAGCTTTTGAAGTCATTTTTTTTAAATAATAATAGCCTTGAAATTTTCGAATGAAATATGGAAAGGTTGATTCTTTTGAAATAAGGAAAATTTTCCTTGAAAAGATTTTTGTTTTCTTTTTGAGTTAAATAAATCGCCTTTAATAAATGTGCAGGATGAGCACAATACAAAATGAACCCTTTGAACTAATGAACAAGATCCCTTTGGAGTTACGATTGTGGTGGAATGATTTAGGCCAAGATGGACAAACTCCAAAAGGGATTAGCATATAGGCCCGCGGTAAGACCGAGCGATGTCTCGCGGACACTAGGGGCTCTAATATATTCATAGGGCATGCATTTTTGTATTTCTATTTTTCTGCATCTAGAAGGTTGTAGTACAACATTATCTTTTGTAATCAGTATTTGAATATCAATGAAAATCCAAAATTGTCATTATTTCCTTACATGCAAATTACTTGTGCGATAGGCAAACATATAGGATCAAAAAACGAAAAAAAAGTGAAAAAAAAGAAAGAGTAAGAAACAATGAAAACATTGATGAGTGGAAACAAAAGAAAAGAAAAGCTTGAAAAAGAGAATTGGCAGGTCAAAAGAAGAACAATAATGCCGGGATGACGCATAATTGTCGGGCAAAAGTTATGTTTTTAAAACTTGTGATGTTTATCTATTATGATCTAACTATTAGGAACTGTTTGTTGTTAATGAGTATCAGATAAACACTTAGCAACTGGCATTCTGGCACATCACAACTACAACACTCGTTCTAAAAGCATGACAAAAGCAAGAAATTGAGCCGACAATCATGGATCCCGTGTAGGATGAGGAAATAATAGATGTGAACCGCATGAAGGAAGAAGTGTATAAGTTGATATACCAGATGTCGGAAATGTATCAGGCTTGGTCAAGGGGGCAACCCTTACCTACTTACCCAGCTAACCCCACATATATTCCTCCCTCAAACCCGAACCAAGATCCACCCACCATGAACTCATCTTCTACATATCCTACTTACCCACACTATTACACCACTACATCACAAGTACCACCCTCACTACCTAAACAAGCTCCACCACCACCACCCTAGGCCGCTCCTATGTATGTGGCACCACCACCAGCCACTTTATATAAATCCTCTAGTGAGCCTGTATTTCATATCCAGGATAATCATTACTACCCTCCAGAACCCACCTTCAGACAACATGATTCCTACACCCCACTTATCGACATGACGGAGGAGGAGAACCCTGCTAGAAACTCTGAACAAGAGGAGATGGCCAGGAAAATGAAGAGCATTGAGCAGTCGTTTCACAATATGCAGGGTCTAGGAGGCCAAGTTAGTGTGGCATACAAGGACTTGTGTTTGTTCCCTGAGGTACAACTAACCGCTGGGTTTAAATTTCCAATATTTGACATGTATATGGCCACGGTAATCCAGAGGCCCATCTAAGAGGATATTGCAGCAATATGCATGGAGCTGGGGGAAAGGATGAATTACTTATGGCCTACTTCAGTCAAAGCCACAATGGCTCAGCATTGGAATGGTACACCCATCAAGATCATACCCGATGGTTCATTTGGGACGATTTGGCTCAATCATTTGCGAACCATTTTGAATATATTCTGGAAATCATCCCTGATAGATTTTCATTGACCAAAATGGAAAAGAAGCCTGGAGAGAGCATTCGGGAGTATGGTTTTAGGTGGAGGGAATAGGTGGCCCGTGTGGATCCACCAATGAAAGAAGGAGAAATGGTAGATTGTTTCTTACAAGCTTTGGAGCCGACATACTACGGGCATCTGGTGTCTGCAATCGGAAAGACCTTTAATGAGGTAGTGAAGATGGGGTGTTTTGTGGAAGAAGGTTTGAAAACGAACAAGATTATGAGTTACTCAACCATCAAGGCTACATATCAAGCAGTTCAGACGGAGACTGGAGGACCAATTGGGAAGAAGAAGAAAGAAGAAGTCGCAGTTATAGAGGGAAGAACTTGGTCCCAGGGCCCCAACCCATATCATCACCAACCTCACCCATACCAACCATATCCACCAGCACCGTATAATCCACCTCCACATTATTATCCTCCAAATGGTCCTCAATTTTCTGTCCAACATGCCCAGTCTTACCCGCTGCCTCCACCTTCATGGCGAGCCCCAGCTCCTCAAAATGTCTACCATGCCCAAAATGCCTACCCACCATAAAAAAAGCTATAGAAATCCTAACCGAACTAGTTTCCGTCCTGACCATGAAGTGAAAAGTGAAAGGGCTCAGATAAAGAAAACATTCAGTCCTCTGGGAGAATCATATACTAGACTCTTCCACTGATTCAGACAATTGGGAATGCTGAGTCCCATTGAGCCTAAAATTCCCAATCCTCCACCGAGAAATTTAGATCAATCCATCCATTGTGAATACTATTCTGGGGCACCAGAACATGATACGGAGAAATGTTGGCACCTAAAGTTTGTGATACAAGAACTTATTGACTCCAGAAGAATTGTGGTGCAAGCACCCGAGACTCCCACCATAACACAAAATCCTTTGCCGGTGCATCATGAAACACGTATGATAGAGATAGTACAGGGAGAACTCTACAATAAACCCTCTCATACTGTGATGACAATAAAAGCAAACTGCAAGCCGGAGGAGAAAGTTGGGAGTGAGAAAGTGTCAATCGAGCCACCAACAGAACATAGTACCAGGGGTGAAGCCCATACTGACTGTGAAAAGGGCTTATGTAGAACCAATTATTATCAAGCCAGTTGTTCAGATGCCGATTGTGAATACCAAAGATGTACCTTGGAATTATGACAAGGTAACTGTTATGTACAAAGGGAAAGAAGTCAAGGGGGAATCTGCGAAACTCATGGTTTGACTCGGTTTGGGCGATGTTTTGCCCCTGATGATTTGAGAAAGGCGAAAGTGGTAAAAGAAAATCCAGCTTATGTGAAGAAAGCAGTCACCAAGGAAGAAGCTGAGGAATTCCTAAAGAAAATGAAAGCTCAAGATTACTCCATAGTTGATCAATTGAGGAAGACACCCGCTCAAATATATTTGCTATCTCTGCTAATTCATTCCGATGAACATCGAAGGGCATTAATGAAGATCCTAAATGAATCTCACGTACTAGAAAAGATCTCGGTGTGTTATTTGGAGAAGATTACAAACAAACGTTTTGAGGTAAATAGGATAACATTCTCAGACGATGAGCTACCACTAGAGGGGACGGTACATAATAAGGCGTTGTATCTCAAAGTGAAGTGTGAGGAATTAGTGGTGACTCATCTCTTGGTCGATAACGGGTCGAGTGCTAATATTTGTCCTTTATCTACTCTGGGAAAACTAAAAGTTGATCACGAGAGGATTCACAGAAATACTGTATGTGTGAGGGGGTTCGACGGAGGTAGAAAGAACACCGTGGGAGATATCATACTAGAACTTGCCATCGGACCGGTGGATTTCACCTTGGAGTTTCAAGTGTTGGACGTTGTTGTGTCCTATAACCTCCTGTTAGGACGTCCATGGATCCACGCTGCAACAGCGGTGCCATCTTCACTACATCAAATGGTAAAGTTTTAGAGGGATCAACAAGAGATAGTAGTGCACGGGGAAGATAATGTTTGTAATGACATCACGCCATTTGAAGAAGTTGAAGGAGACAAAGGTCTTTGGGTGTACCAAGTGATGGACACCGTGACTGTGAACAAAATATCGGAAGGAGAAAATATCCCAGTACCCAAAGTGACCCCCGCAGCTGTCATGGTTGCCAAAGAAATGATAAAAAATGGGTTCTCTCCGGGAAAAGGTTTAGGAGTTGCCTTGCAGGGTATAACAAAACCAGTTCATCTTCTGGGTAGCACTAACACTTTCGGCCTGGGTTTCAAGCCAACCATCGCTGATATACAGAGAGCCAAAAGATTGATATGTAAAGGGTGGACCCCCCCCCCCAAACCCATCAAGAAACTGTCCTACTCCTTTGTCAAGCCTGGTAAACAAAGACGTCCGGCAACTGTCATGCCGGGCCATGCTGAGATAAGGCCAGACGAAGAGCTATTAGCAAGGTTTGAAAGGTTGTTTGAAGGCGTGAATATGATAGAAGCAGCCGAGGGAACAAGCAAGATGGGTGTTCAATTTGTTTGACCCCACATCAGGCTAACTAACTGGGAAGCTGCTCATTTTCCAATCAGGAGGGAGTTGTGGTAGTTAACTTTTAATATTCCATTCCCAAACTGTCTTGTTTCAAAAATTTTAATCCTATGTTCCGTCTAGTCAAATGTATCCAAACCTTGTTACCTTTCAAAGTTTAATGAAATGCAATTTCTTTCTTCCTCTATTTTTAGCCTTATTTTATTTTTCTTCTTTTTTCTTGTACAGTCCAGTATTTGCTGATTTCAATGATGTGTCATGCATAAAGAATCCCCGGTCCAATCTTGATAATCAGATAGATATACAAGAAATTGAAAATGAATATGAAGTTGAATATGAGGATGAGGAAGTGTTGGAGGAAATTAATAAGGATTTGAGCCATTATGAAGAGAAACCCAAACCAAACTATCACGACCCAATTCCGGTCGTGATGGCCCCTAACACTATAGCTAGGCCAGCCAGACCAACAGACTGTTTTCACAATCAAATATTAGTCCCAAATGGACAACTCAAGAAGAATATATGAGTCAACAGATACTCCAATAATAATAATATTAATAATATACTGAGAAGTGCAAAAACAAAATAACACTCCCAAAGATCTGGGGTCCCGAGTCTAGAGCCTCTAAACAAAACCGAATAGTAATAGAGAATACTGAATGAAATACTCAAATCTGAAACATAAAATGATAACTGAATGGAATGAGAAGCTAGGTTATGTGAATTTCGGCAGCTACCTCACCAACTCGAAATGACTCTGTAGAATCTAGAGTGCTCGTCTATCCCTCCTGTGTAACTGAATTTGCACACAAAGGTGCAGTGAGCAGGGGTGAGTACTAAGTAATCAGTGAGTAATAATATATATTAATAGCTGAAAGCAAGAAATCCACAGAATACCACAGAGTAAAGCTAAACTACAGTCCGATTCCTCCTACGAACTAGCAATAATAGTACATTACAATTATCACAGATAATTCAACAGATAAAAATACAATGCAATGCACATGACCGCTACGAAGTGTAGCCCGATCCATTTAACGTCGACGGCGCTCACTGGGGTGTGTAAAGACTCCGGAGGGGCTCCCACAGCCCAAGCGCAATATATCATCTACTGCGGCGTGCAGCCCGATCCTCATATCATCTGCTGCGGCGTGCAGTTCGATCCATCCTCAGCCCAAAACATGCATATAAGCCACACAACAGTTCAAATTATTTATTTCTAGATTTCCAGTTCATTAATAATGAAGATACGTTTGTTTTTATTTAATTTCGCAAGAATAAGTGACTTAGCATTTCAACATGGTGATTTCAAACCAGAACTGAGATCAGTGATTAAGCAAATAGAGCTAACACATACATAACTATCCCCTAGGGATATTATAGGTCGGCACAAGATCCCAAACATGGCTTACAGCACACAAATATATCTATCGTGTTTCAACCATATATACCATGTTATTCATATCCTGGATGGGCTAAGTCTTAATCCCCAGTCACAATCAATCCCGCACCTGCCACGGGGTGCGAGCCACGCCGTACTAGTGTCACAAAATGCTAAGCCGGGGTTTCGAACCCTCATGTTACCATATACACTAACTACTCACCTTTAGCCGGCCGTGGACTCATCCGCAATGCCTTTTCCCTTTGAATTTTCCACCTCGTACGTCGAATTTAGTCAAAACCACAACAATCATATCAAATACGGGTCAAAGAAACAAAACCCATTTTAATTTACTCGAAATACGCAATAATGCACCAAATAGGTAAAACCTGGGCCCCGGGTCTGCTTCTCGAAAAATTCCAAAATTCATACCAACGGATTCCTTGTCTTGCCTCGAGTCTGTGCATTTAAAATTTGTCGAAATCGGCGTTCGAATGGCCTTTCAAAAGTCAAAATTTCGTTTTCATGATCTAGGACCTAATTTTTCACAATTTCTGCCCAAATTCATGAGTTTTGATGTTAATTTTAGCATATAATCATGTTTTTGAGTCAACAAACTTACCTCCAATGTTTCCCCGTTGATTTCTCTCTTCAAAGCTCCCAAAACCCTCTCTAAACGAAGTAAAAATAGTGAAAATATGATTAGGGTCGCATCTGAAACTAATTAAATCGGTTTCTGCTTAGACGCCTCCTTCTATGCGATCGCAGTGCCACTCTTGCGATCGCATAGAGCAAGTTTTCCAGGTCCTAAAATTCCTTCTCTACGATAGCAGGACTATCCTTGCGATCGCATAGTTTCGACCCCTTACACCACGTAATCGCACCCAGGCTTACGCGATCGCACTGTACACTGTTATCAAACTATGCGATCGCTCTCCCCTTCACGCGATCGCATAGAGTAAGTTTTCCACGCCCTTTTTATCCTTCTATGCGATCGCATAGAACAAAAACCGTCTGCAATTTTCTGCTGCATTAACATGTTCGAAACTTCCCTGTTCGGCATCCGAAATGATCACGAGACCCCCAGGACCTCAACCAAAACCACAAATACATCACATTACCTCATTCAAACTTGCTCGTAACATAAAAACATCATTGTAAACATGAAAATAACCATTTTCACACGGATCCAAGCCTAAGTTTCTTTAAAACTACCGAAACTAACATTCGATCCAAAACCCGACCTAAACACCTCCGAATGACATGAAATTTTGCACGCATATCTAAAATCACGTAACGAAGCTACTACAACTCTCAAAATTTCATTCCGAGCCCCGAATCAAAATCTCACCTACCGTTCGGGTTTTGCCAAAATTTAACCTTAGCCAATTCAAGCCTAAAACTACACCGGACCTCCGAATTCAATTCCGATTGCTCTCCTAAGTCATAAATGATCCCCCGAAATTAGTCAAATCATCAGAATTCAATTCCGAGCTGTCTAAATCATCGGTCAACATTCGGTTGACTTTTCCAAACTATCCTATTAATAAAGAGGTTTATGGCCTCATTTTTATCTAAATTCCTTCCAATTTGCTTCTAACTTTCCGAACACATATACATTAGTATATTGAAGTGTTCAATGAAGAAAACGGGGCGATAACTCCCGTGACGACAAGTCGGGTCGTTACATTCTCCCCAACTTAAACAAACGCTCGTCCGCGAGCGGGTAAGAAACATACCTAAAGTCTCAAATAAGTGTGGATATCTTCTCCGCATCTCCTGTTCTATCTCCCAAGTTGCTTCCTCCACGGGACGACCTCTCCACTGCACTTTCACTGAAGCTATGTCCTTGCATCTCAGCTTACGAACCTATTGACCCAAAACGGCTACCGGCTCCACATCATAGGTCAAGTCCTCATCCAACTGTATCGTGCTGAAGTCTAACACATGGGACGAGTCTCCAACATACTTCCAGAGCATAGATACATGGAACACCGGTGAACTCCCGACAAGCTGGGTGGCAAAGCAAGCATATAAGCCGCCTCCCCAACTTTCCTAAGCACCTCGAAAGGTCCAATGAACCTTGGGCTCAACTTTCCTTTCTTCCCAAACCTCATAACGCCCTTCATAGGTGAAACCTTGAGCAACACCTTCTCACCTACTGAATAAGACACATCTCGGACCTTCCGGTCCGCATAACTCTTCTGGCGCGACTGAGCTATGTGAAGTCTCTCCTGAATCACCTTCACATTGTCTAAGGCATCCTAAACTAATGCTGTCCCCAACAATCTAGCCTCGCCGGGCTCAAACCAACCGATTGGAGACATACACCGCCTCCCATATAAAGCTTCATACGGTGCCATCTGAATGTTGGACTGATAACTATTATTATAAGCAAAATCTGCAAGAGGCAAGTAATTAGCCCATGAACCCCCAAAATCAGTGACACAAGCACGCAATATGTCCTCCAATATCTAAATTGTACGTTGGGACTGCCCATCCGTCTGTGGATGAAATGCTGTGCTCAGCTCTACCTGTGAACCCAACTCTCGCTGAAATGTCCTCTAGAACTGAGAAGTGAACTGGGTACCTCTATCCGATATGATAGAAATGGGAACTCCATGAAATCTCACAATCTCGTGGATGAATATCTCTGCCAACCGCTCCGAGGAGTACGTAGTACACACTGGAATGAAGTGAGCTGACTTGGTCAGCATATCCACAATCACCCAAACTGAATCAAATTTCCTCGCTGTCCTAGGGAGTCCACTAACAAAGTCCATAGTGATCCTTTCCACTTCCACTCGGGAATATCAATACGCTGAAACATGCTACCGAGCCTCTAATGCTTGTACTTCACATGCTGACAGTTGAGGCACCGTTCTACATGATTCACAATATCTTTCTTCATCTTTATCCACCAGTAATGCTGCCTCAAATCCTGATACATCATTGCGGCAACTGGATGAATAGAATACCGCGAGCTGTGGGCCTCTTCTAATATCACCTCACAAAGGCCATCATCATTGGGCACGCATATTCGGCCTCGCATCCGCAACACACCATCACTATCAATAGTGACATCTCTGGCATCGTCATGCTAAACTCTGTCCTTAAGGACAAGTAAGTTTGGATCATCATACTAGCGCTCTCGAATACGGTCATATAAAGAAGACCGAGCTACCACGCAAGCCATCACCCGACTGAGCTCAGAAATATCCAGCCTCACCATCTGATTAGCTAACGCCTGAACATCAAGTGCAAGGGGTCTCTCCCCAACCGGAATGTACGCCAAGCTGCCCATACTAATAGCCTTCCGGCTCAATGCATCGGCTACCACATTGGCCTTCCCTGGATGGTACAAAATGGTAATATCATAGTCTTTAAGCAATTCGAGCCATCTCCACTACCTCAAATTGAGATCTTTCTGCTTAAACAAATGCTGAAGGCTGCGGTGGTCTGTATATACATCACAAGATATACCATACAAGTAATGCCTCCAAATCTTCAAGGCATTAACAATAGAAGCTAACTCTAAGTCGTGAACAAGGTAGTTCTTCTCATGGGGCTTTAGCTGGCGAGAAGCATATGCAATGACTCTACCCTCCTGCATCAATACACAACCGATGCCAACTCTCAAAGCATCACAGTACACCGTATAAGACCCTGAAGCTAATGGCAACACAAGTACCGGAGATGTGGTCAAAGATACCTTGACCTTCTGGAAGCTCTCCTCACATTCATCAGACCACACAAATGGAGCATTCTTCTGTGTCAACTTAGTCAAATGTGAAGAAATAGATGAAAAACCCTGAACAAACCGGCGGTAATAGCCTTCCAAGCCGAGGAAACTGCGAATCTCAGTAGTTGAGGAAGAGTTGGGCCATTTCTGCACTGCCTCGACCTTCTATGGATCAACCTGAATACCATCACTGGACACTACATGTCCCAAAAAGGTCCCAGTATCAAGCAAGAACTCACACTTAGAGAATTTTGCATAAAGCCTTTCTTCTCTCAACCTCTACAATACCACTCTCAAGTGTTGTGCGTGTTCCTCCTGGCTGCATGAATACACCAGGATATCATCAATTAAAACGATCACGAAAGAATCAAGGTACGGACGAAATACGCTATTCATCAAGTGCATGAATGCGGCTGGGGCATTGGTCAGCCCGAAAGACATCACCAGAAATTCATAGTGCTCATATCTCGTCCTTAATGCTGTTTTCATAATGTTTGAATCCCTAATATTCAGCTGGTGATAACCCGATCGACGGTCAATCTTAGAGAATACACTTGCTCCCTGGAGCTGATCAAACAAGTACTCAATACGAGGCAATGGGTACTTATTCTTCACTGTCACCTTGTTCAACTGCCTGTAATCAATGCACATTCTCATTGTGCCATCTTTCTTCTTCACGAATAATACCGATGCACCCCAAGGTGACACACTCAGGCGAATGAACACCATATCTAAGAGTTCCTGAAGCTGTTCTTTAAACTCTTTTAACTTAGCTGGTGCCATGCAGTAGGGAGGAATATAAATGGGCTGAGTGCCCGGCACCAAGTCAATATCCCTGTCAGGCGGCATGGCCGGCAGGTCTGCTGGAAATACATTCGGGAAATCCCTCACAACGGGGACCGAATCAAGACTGGGTGTCTCAGCCTCAACATCTCTAATGATGGCCAAATAGGATAAACAACCCTTCCCAATCATTCGTTGGGACTTTATATAGGAAATTACCCTGTCGGATACATAATCAGTCAAGCCACACCGCTCGATCCCCGGATTACTTGGAATAGCTAATTCGACTGTCTTGGCATGACAGTCCAAAATTGCATGGTAAGGAGATAACCAATCCATGCCTAGAATCACGTCGAAATCCACCATGCCCAATAGTAATAAGTCAACTCGGGTCTCCAGACCCCCAATAGTAATAAAACAGGATCGATATACCTGATCCACAATAACTGTATCACCCACCGGGATAGACACATGCATGGGAAAGGCAAGAGTACCACGGGTCATACCCAAATGATGCGCAAAATATGAAGAAACATAGGAATATGTGGATCCGGGATCAAATAAGATAGAAGCATCCCTGTGGCAGACTGAGATAATACCTAAAATGACTGCATCTGATGCACTAGCGTCGCTCCTATCTAGAAGAGCATAAAAATGAGCCTGGTCTCCGCTAGTACGATCCTTGCCCCTAGGGCGACCTCTGGCTACCTGTCCACCACTCCTAGCTAACTATTCTGGTGCTGAAGAAGTAGGAGCAGAAGATGAGGGCTGGTCCCTCTGCTGAGACCTCTTAGGAAGCAACTGCGGACACTCTCTCCTGATATGGACAAACTCGCCACACTCAAAGCAATGGCCTGAAGCGGGAGAAAGGGACTACGAAGGACCCCTCGCCGCAGATAAACCCTGAGCTGAAGAAGCAGGAGCAAAGCTCTAAGCTGGAAGGGCGCTCAATGCAAGCTAACTCTGCTGACGACCTTATTGACCCTGATGGACCTGATGACCCTGACGACTACGGTCTGATAAAGCTCCACTGGACTCTGCACGACCTGACTGAGGAGATCTGAAAGAACGACCTCTGCTATGCTGAGGCTGGCCCCTAGATGGAGCACCACTGTAACTACCAGTACCACGAGGCCTCTTAGCCCCCCTCTCCACACGCTCTCAGCGGCGATCTGTTTTAATCTGATGAGCCGCATCAACCACCTCCTCAAAAGTAACTGCTAAAGCCCTCTCCCTAGTCATTAATATACGGATAGGAAAGATAAGACCATCTATAAATCTCCTGATTCTCTCTCGATCTGTTGGAATCATCCACATGGCATGACATGCTAGTTATTTAAATCTCAACTCGCACTGAGTTACCGACATATCTCCCTGCTTCAGCCACTCGAACTGATGACGCAGCTCCTTTCTCTGGGATTGAGGCACATACTTCTCCAAAAATACCGTGGAGAACTGCTGCCAAGTGAGGGGCACTGCCCCAGTAGTCCTACGCTTCTCAAATTCCTCCCACAACTGAAATGTTGGTCCTGTGAACTGGAAGGTAGTGAAAGCCACACTGCTGGACTACAGAATACCCGTAGTATAAAGCATATGCTGACACTTATCCAGAAAAGCCTGGGTGTCCTCGCCCTCAGCACCACTGAATGCCGGAGGCTGTAGCCTGTCAAACCTCTCCAACCGATGATGCTCATCAGCAGGCACACATGAGCTGGTGCTGGTGCAACAAGTGTAGCCGGCTAAGCTGGAGCTGCCTCAGGTGCCTATAAACCGTGAACTACCGGCTCGGGTGTGCGAGCCACGGGGGTCTGATTTCCTCCCCATGCTTGTGAAGAAGCCGCTGCAATAGAGGCTGCAACCACCTGAGCTATGCCAATGCATGCTGAAAAAATCTAGGCCAAAGTCTCCTGAAAACCCGGTATCTCAATAGAAATTGCTGGTGCATGAACCTGAGCTGCTGGGGTACCTGTAGTTGGAAACTGATCCTGAACCTGGGCCATTGGCGCTGGAACCTGATCCTGAGTCTGGTCAGCTGGTGGGTCAACAGGTGCTGGCACTGCTGCCCTACCTCTACCAGGACCATGGCCTCTGGGTGCGACTGGTGGTCGTCTACCACGTCCGCTAGCACGTGTTCTCGCCATTTGTGAGAGAATATAATATGGAAAAATTTAGTTTCATGATAACACAAACCGCAGTATATGAAATCTAAGAAAAGTGAAGTATTTCCTAAATTTCTGTAGCCTCTCGAGGATAGATACGGACGTCTACGATGAAAGCCTACTAAACCGGCTTATGACTCACGAGTCCTAGTAACCTAGGCTCTGATACCAACTTGTCACGACCCAATTTCTGTCGTGATGGCGCCCAACACTAAAGCTAGGTCAGCCAGACCAATTGACTATTTTCACAATCAAATATTAGTCGCAAATGGAAAATTCAAGAAGAATATATAAGTCAACACATACTCCAATAATAATAATATGAATAATATACTGACAAGTGCGAAAACGAAATATTACTACCAAAGATCTGGGGTCACGAGTCTAGATCCTCTAAACAAAACTAAATAGTAGTAGAGAATACTGAATGAAATACTCAAATCTGAAACATATAATGATAACTGAATGAAATGAGAAGCTAGGTTCTACGAACGTTGGCAGCTACCTCAGCAACTCGAAATGACTCTGTAGAAGCCGGAGTGCTTGTCTATCCCTCTTGTGTACCTGAATCTGCACACAAAGGTGCAGGGAGCAGGGATGAGTACTAAGTACTCAGTGAGTAATAAGTATATATTAATAGCTTAAAGCAAGAAATCCACAGAATACCACAGAGTAAAGCTAAACTACAGTCCGATTCCTCCTACAAACTAGCAACAACAGTACATTACAATCATCACAGATAATTCAATAGATAAAGATGCAATGCAATGCACATGACCGCTACCGCGTCTAGCCCGATCCATTTAACGTCGTCGGCGCTTACTGGTTATGTGTACAGACTTCGGAGGGGCTCCTACAGCCCAAGCGCAATGTATTATCTGCTCCGGCGTGCAGCCCGATCCTCATATCATCTGGTGCGGTGTGCAGTCCGACCAATCCTTAGTCCAAAGCATGCATACAAGCCACAAAATAGTTCAAATTATTTATTTCCAAATTTCCAGTTCATTAATTATGAAGATACGTTAGTTTTTATTTGATTTTGCAAGAACATGTGGCTTAGCATTTCAACATGGTGATTTCAAACCTTGACTGAGATTAGTGATTAAGCAAATAGAGCTAACACATACATAACTATCCCCTAAGGATACTGCAGGTCGGCACAAAACCCCAAACATAGCTTACAACCCACATATATATCTATCACAGTGTGTGTTTAAACCACATATATCATGTTATTCATATCCGGGATGGACTAAGTCTAAATCCCATATCACAATCAATATCGCACCTGCCACGGGGTGCGAGCCATGCCCTACTAGCGTCACAATATGCTAAGTCGGGGTTTCAAACCCTCAGGCTACAATATACACTAACTACTCACCTTTAGCCGACTGTGGACCGGTTCGCGATTCCTTTTCCCTTTGAATTTGCCTCCTCGTGCATCGAATCTAGTAAAAACCACAACAATTATATCAAATATGGGTCAAAGAAACATAACCCAATTTAATTTACTCTAAATGCGCAATAATGCACCAAGTTGGTAAAACCCGGGCCTGCTTCTCGAAAAATTCCGAAATTCATACAAACGGATTCCTCGTCTCGCCCCGAGTCCGTGCATGTAAAATGTGTCGAAATCGAAGTTTGAATGGCCTTTCAAAAGTCAAAATTTTGTTTTCATGATTTAGGTCCTAATTCTTCACAATTTCTACCCATGAGTTTTGATGTTAATTCTAGCATATAATCGTGTTTTTGAGTCAAGGAAACTTACCTCCAATGTTTCCCCGTTGATTTCTTTCTTCAAAGCTCCCAAAACACTCTCTAAACGAAGTCAAAATAGTGAAATTATGATTAGGGTCGCATTTGAAACTAATTAAATCCATTACTGCTCAGACGCCTCCTTCTATGCGATCGTAGTGCCACTCTTGCGATCGCATAGAGCAAGTTTTCCAGGTCCTAAAATTCCTTCTCTGTGATCGCAGGACTATCCATGCGATCGCATAGCTTCGACCCCTTACACTACGCGATCGCACTGTACACTATTATCAAACAATACGATCGCACTCCCTTTCACGCGATCACATAGAGTAAGTTTTCCACCCCTTTTTTATCCTTCTATGCGATCGCATAGAACAAAAACTGTCTGCAGTTTTCTGCTACATTAACATGTTCAAAACTTGCTCGTAGGCCATCCGAAATGATCCTGAAACCCCCGGGACCTCAACTAAAACCACAAATACATCACATTACCTCATTCAAACTTGCTCGTAACATAAAAACACCATCGTAAACATCAAAATCACCATTTTCACACAGATTCAAGCCTAAGTTTCTTTAAAACTTCTGAAACTAACATTCGATCCAAAACCCGACCTAAACACCTCCAAATGACATGAAAGTTTTCACGCATATCTAAAATCACCTAACGGAGCATCTGCAACTCTCGGAATTACATTCCGAGCCCCAGATCAAAATCTCACCTACCATTCGGATTTCGCCAAAATTCAACCTTATCGAATTCAAGCCTAAAACTACACAAGACCTCCGAATTCAATTCTGATTGCTTTCCTAAGTCATAAATGATCCCCCAAAACTAGTCGAATCATTAGAATTCAATTCTGACCTGTCTAACTCATCGGTCAACATTTGGTTGACTTTTCGAAACTATCCTTTTCATAAAGAGGTTTATGGCCTTATTTCTATCTAAATTACTTCTGATTTGCTTCTAACTTTCCGAACACATATAAATTAGTATATTGAAGTGTTAAATGAATAAAACGGGGCAATAACTCTCGTAACAACGAGTAGGGTCGTTACACAAACTTAAATGAGACGGAGTCTATTAATTAGGGAAATGAGGAAGATTCGTCAAACAAAGATTAGTGTACACTTAGAGACTACATTTAGAGAAGATTCGATCAGGTTGTTACATGAGTACAGGGACATATTTGCTTGGTCTTATGATTAGATTCCCGGGCTCAGTACTAACTTGGTGGTACATAAGTTGCCCATTTATTCAGAATGCCGGCCTATTAAGCAAAAGTTAAGAAAGTTCAAAACGGATATCGGTGTGAAAATAAAAGAAGAATTCAACAAGCAGTTTGAGGGAAAGGTCATACGGGTCACCAAGTATCCCACCTGGTTAGCCAATGTTGTACCTGTTCCAAAGAAATACGGAAAAACCACAGTGTGTGTTGATTATCGAGACCTCAATGAAGCCAGTCTGAAGGATGATTTTCCTTTGCCAAATATCCACATATTGATTAACAATTGTGCAAAACATGAGATTGGTTCTTTTGTGGATTGTTATGCGAGTTATCATCAGATCGTAATGAACGAAGAAGATACAGAAAAGACAGCCTTTATCACACCTTAGGGGATATATTGCACAGAGTAATGCCGTTTGGGTTGAACAATATTGGAGCTACATATATGAGGGCAATGACCACTATGTTTCATGACATGATACATCGAGAGATTGAGGTGTATGTGGATGATGTTATTATCAAGTCCAAAAAGCATTGTGATCATGTCAAAGACATGAAAAAGTTTTTTCGGAGGCTTCGAAGATACTATCTCAAGCTCAATCGAGCAAAATGTGCTTTTGGAGTACTATCAGGAAAGCTATTGGGGTTCGTAGTAAGCCGGTGTGGTATTGAATTAAACCCGTCAAAGATAAAAGCAATTCAGAACATGCCTCCGCCAAAGAACAAGAAAGAGGTGATGAGTTTGTTGGGCAGGTTGAATTATATTAGCAGATTTATTACTCAGTTGACATCGACATGTGAGTCCATTTTCAAATTATTAAAGAAAGATGTTACGGTGAATTGGACTGAGGAATGTCAAGATGCATTTGACAAAATCAAGGAATATCTGGCCAATCCTCCTGTGTTGGTTCCTCCAGAACCTGGAAGGCCCTTGATCCTTTATCTGACTGTATTGGATAATTGTTTTCGGTGTATACTGGGGCATCATGATGAAACAGGGAAAAAAGAGCAAGCAATATACTATCTTAGTAATAAATTTACATCTTTCGAGGTAAAATACACTCAGTTGGAAAGAACATGTGCTTTAACATGGGTTGCGCAGACGTTGAAACATTACTTGTCGACTTATACCACTTATCTTATATCTCGGTTGGATCCACTAAAGTACATCTTCCAAAAGCATATGCCCAAAGGAAGGCTCGCTAAATGGAAAATTCTACTTATAAAGTTTGATATTGTTTATGTAACCCGTACTGTAATGAAGACACAGGCAGTCACTGACCATTTGGCAGAAAAATCCAGTTGATGATGAGTATGAATCGTTAAAGACATATTTTCCTGATGAGGAGACAATGAAAATTGAGGAATTAGAACAAGATGACAAACTGGGCCGGAAGCTATACTTTGATGGGGCCGTCA
This sequence comes from Nicotiana noctiflora, assembly GCA_032618575.1. Lineage (NCBI taxonomy): Eukaryota > Viridiplantae > Streptophyta > Magnoliopsida > Solanales > Solanaceae > Nicotiana > Nicotiana noctiflora. The sequence continues at coordinate 29,701 of JASVEL010000970.1, forward strand.
ATAGCAAAGGGGTTGGAATTGGAGCAGTGCTCATTTCAGAAACAGGTCAGCATTATCTTGTTACCGCTCAGCTCTGATTTTTCTGTACTAATAACATGGCCGAGTATGAAGCATGTATATTGGGATTAAGAATGGCAATAGACATGGATGTTCAAGAGATTTTGGTCATGGGTGACTCGGATCTCTTGATACATCAAATTGAAGGTGAATGTGAGACAAGGGATTTGAAACTTATACCATATCGATAGTGTCTACACGAACTTTCTCAGAGGTTTCAGTCCATAGAGTTCAAGCATATCTAATGAATGCACAACGAAGTTGCAGATGCGCTTGCCACATTGTCGTCCATGTTGCACCATCCGGACAAAGCCTATATAAATCCACTAGAGATACAAGTTCGTAATCAAAATGCTTACTTTTTCACAGTAGAAGAGGAACATGACGGTGAGCCATGGTTCCATGATATTAAAGAATATTTGAGGATGGCGGTGTACCCAGCGCAAGTCACGGTAGAGCAGAAAAGGGCTATAAGGCGACTAGCTAGTGGATGTTTCTTCAGCGAAGGAGTTGTTTACAAGAGAACCCCGGATTTGGGTTTACTGAGATGTATAGATACACAGCAGGCCACTACCATCATGGCTAAAATACATGCAGGAGCTTGTGGACCTCATATGAGTGGATATGTTTTGGCCAAGAAAATACTAAGGGTTGGATACTATTGGCTCACCATGGAGCGAGATTGCATTAGGTATGTGCGGAAATGCCAGAAATGCTAGATACACCGAGATTTGATTCATTCTCCACCCTATGAGTTGCATACAATGTCAGCACCATGGCCATTCGTCGCCTGGGGCACGAATGTCATTGGTCCAATAGAACTTGCATCATCTAATGGGCACATGTTTATCCTGGTAACTATTGATTATTTCACTAAATGGGTGGAGGCGATGACATTTAAAGCAGTAACAAGAAAGGCGGTAGTGGATTTCGTACATACAAATATCATTTGTCGCTTCAGAATTCCAAAATATATTATCATAGACAATGGAGCAAATCTTAAGAGTCACCTCATGGTAGAGGCATGTCAAAAGTTCAAAATCTGGCACCGTAACTCTACACCTTATCTGCCTAAAGAAAATGGAGCAGTTGAGGCTGCAAAGAAGAACATTAAGAAGATTCTTAGGAAAATGGTGTAGGAGTCAAGACAGTGGCATGAAAAATTACCATTTGCTCTAATGGGTAATCGTACTACTGTGTGTACTTCAATTGGTGCCCCTTACTCATTGGTGTACAGAATAGAGGCAGTAATACCTGCAGTGATTGAAATACCTTCCATCCAGATTAAAGCTGAGGCTGAAATTGATGATGATGAATGGGTAAAAGCTCGGTTAAAATAATTGAGCTTGATCGATGAAAAACGTTTAGCAGCGGTATGCCACAGACAACTATTCCAACGAAGGATGGCCAGAGCATACAACAAGAAAGTACGTCCACGAAAATTCGAAGTTCGACAGTTGGTGCTGAGACGTATTCTACCACACTAGGCTGAAGCAAAAGGAAAGTTTGCATCTAATTGGCAAGGGCCATTCATGGTGTCTCGGGTATTGTCCAACCGAACTTTATATCTAACAGATGTGGAAGGGAAATATGTAGAGACTGCTATCAACTCCGATGCAGTCAAGAGATACTATGTATGATTCCTTTTTCATCTATACAATTGTATTTCTCATAATTTTTAAATTGAAATGATGAAGGCATTTTATTTATCTATCCAAACACTTTACCCATTGCTACCCTTTTTGATCCTTATTGCATTATTTTTTCATACCCCTCTCTCGGAATCAATTATGAACAATGAAATGAAAAAAAAAAAGAAGATTGAAAAAAGAGAAAAAGAAAAAAAAAAGAATGAAAAGAAAAGAAAAAGAGAATGAAAAAAATGAAAAAGAAGAAAAATGAAAAAATGATGAAAAAAAAGAAGAAAAGAGAAAAGATATAGAAAAAAATATACAAAAGAAAAATCGGGAAAAAAGTCAAATGACGAAGAAACCTTAGGGTACGAACTACATTCGACTTGATCCCGAAAGGGTACGTATGACAGAAATAAAATTTGAAATTCCCCAAATATTGAAACTGGGGAAAAAATTATATTTTATGATTCCAAGAGTTGTAATTATTTTGAACCCACGTTTAAATTTTGAGCCTTTATACCTTTCTTTATAAACCCATCAAAAAGCCACATTACGGTCCAAAGAATGACCTTTTGATTGATTTCAAGGAAATGACAATACAACAGGAACAAAGAGAAACACATTAGGGACAATACCCAGGAGTTTGAAGATAGAAAAATAAAGAAAAATAAAATGAGAGAGTCTTATCGGTGAAAACCATCACGGGCACCATAAGACGAATGTAAGTTGAGAGATAAATAAATGAGTGAGTCTTATCGGTGAAAACCCTCACGGGCACCATAAAGCGAATGTGAGGCGAGAGAAATTAAATGAGAGAGTCTTATTGATGAAAACCCTCACGGGCACCATAAGGCGAAAGTAAGGAATGACGTGATGAATGAAAATGGCAAGACAAACAAGGTTTGAGTTGATGAAAGAAGAAATTAAGTCAGCAACAATTTGAATAGACAGACTGGGCCGGATATTCAAATGCGTGGCGTGGTCAAAGGAATCAGCCTTCATACCCAGATAAGTTCTATTTTTACTACAAGATATCCTCACCCCTGAAATTCAGGTCTTTGTATTTCATTCTATTTGTTCAAAACCGGTTGCCAGTTGAAAGCTAAGCTACCAGCTTCTCATGTTGGATGGCATAATAATACTAGGTCCTTCAAAGGAAATGTGAAAATAAAAACACATGGCGATCACATAGCCAAAGGGAATAAAAGAGAAAAGAAACAAAAAGAGAAAAGCAAAAATGAATCACAAGGAAGAATTGGGAAGACGATCAAGAATAAGTTGTAAAGCAGTATGAAGTAAGATGAGGCAGACGGTGGAAGCAAGGCCAGTGAGAATGCCAGTTGCTAACCATCATTTTATAACTAATAAATTGTTCACTGATTAAGACAGGGACAAAAGATTCAAATTCTTACTAATCACTTTAAAGTGAATGTGACCAATGTGGGATAAAATAATCAAAAAGAAGCAGCCATAAAGGAGAGAATCCATGATGGAGAACTCAATAATCAGGAACCTACTCGAACAACGAGGGAGGTGTTATCTTTTATTTTCAAAATTTACACACAGTTATCATACTGAGGGAATATTTTTCAGCATTGTCATTTTGCATCAGGCGCCCACCTGGATACAAGAATATTTTTTAGCATTTTCATTTCTGCATCAGGTGCCCAACTGGATAACAAGGGAATATTTTTCAGCATTTTCATTTCTGCATCAGGCGCCCAGCTGGATAACGAGGGAATATTTTTCAGCATTTTCATTTCTGCATCAGGCACCCACCTGGATAACAAGTGAATATTTTTCTGCATTTTCAATTCTGCATCATGCGCCCACCTGGATAACAAGGTAATATTTATCTGCATTTTCAATTTCTGTTCAGGCGCCCACCTATATAACAAGGAAATACTTTTCTGCATTTTCATTTTGGTTCAGGCGCCCTCCTGTATAACAAGGGAATACTTTTCAGCATCTTTTTTTTCTGTTCAGGCGCCCACCTGTATAACAAGGGAATATTTTTTAGCATTTTCATTTCTGCATCAGGCGCCCAGCTGGATAACAAGGGAATACGTTTTTTGCATTTTCATTTCTGCACGAGGCGCTGTCACGACCCGGATTTTTCCCCAACATCGGGATCGTGATGGCGCCTACTCGTGGTAGCTAGACAAGCCACTGTATTCATACTATCCTGTTTTTAACACAATTTTTAATAAAATAAATGCGGAATACTTTATCGAAATAGAGATAACTAATTACAAGATGAAAATCATGCTGAAATCCTCTACCAAAGACGTGGAGTCACCAACTCACGAACTACTACTGAATACTACACATAAAAGTTTGAAAGAAATATAACATAATTTTGTTTGTCTCGGAACAATGAGACTACAGCTAGTAACATAAATAAAGAGAGAGACGTCGGGCCTGCGGACGTCTGCAAGCTACCTCGGTCTCAAATGTGATCAACTTCCACGCAATCGATTTACTGCTGCTGCTCCTGATCGTAACCTGGACCTGTGCAAAAACGCACGGAAGTGTAGTATCAGCACAACCGACCCCATGTGCTGGTAAGTGCCTGGCCTATCCCGGCGAAGTAGTGACAAGCCTAGGACCAGACACCCACATAAACCTGTGCAATTCAATATATATGTATACCACGGAATAACAAGAAATAACCAGGTAATAACACAATAAGGAATATCTCAAAGAATACAACAATTAACAATAGTTAATAAATTCACAAGGAAAAACAAAGTATAATGGAAACACAAGTAATATCAAGTCAAGGAATAGCAAACAATTGCACGGCATCACCCTTCGTGCTTTTACTCTCGTCCTTACCAAATAAGCAAATAAAGTACACGGCATCACCCTTCGTGCTTTTACTCTCATCCTCACATCCATAGTACGGCATGATCCTTCGTACATGGTTCAATAACAGGGCACGGCATGATCCTTCGTGCATAATCAATAAAACATGGCACGGCATTAACCCTTCGTGCATAAATAATAAATCAAGGCACGGCATCACCCTTCGTGCATTATCACTCTTCCTCACCCAAATAACAATCACAGTTAAGGGCAAAGAAAGAAGCAGAAATTCATAAACTGTCACAACAAGGGCAATCAATAATTATCTTCACAACAAGTCCCGACAAGGGAGAACAATAACAATTCATCTGTAAATATATCTCAAAATAATAATTTTCAACAACTCACGGTCATACTAGACGCCAGTGTATGGATGCTCGTCACCACAGCCCATACACTGCACTCGATCACATAACACATAACACATAATCCTGTTCCCTCAAGCTAGGATAGAACAAACACTTACCTCGAATGTTTATGAACAATTCAATCCGTGGAAATGTCTTTTTCTTTCAAATTTGGCTCCAATCCAATCGTATCTATACACAATTGATTTAATATCATCAATACTACTCAACAAACTAATTTTTAAGACCAAATACAACTTTTACAACATTCCGCCCGGAATAGTGAATTTCAACCCCAGGCCCACATGGTCGGAACTCGGGGTTCGGACCAAAATCCGGTTACCCATCCCCCACGAGTTCATGTATATGATTTGTTTCAAAATCGGACCTCAATTCGAGGTCCAATTTCCCAATTTATGAAAAACCCTATATTCTATCAAAAACAAGAAATTCTACCATGAAAACCTTTGATTTCTATTGAAAAACATGTTTAATGATGTTAGGAATTGAAAGAATTAAGTAAAAAGTGACTTACAATTGTTTTGATGAAGAAGGAATCCGTGAAGAATCGCAAATGGGTGTTTTTGTTTTGTAAAAAGTGAAGAAATGAGCTGAAAATCGTGTTTTACAGGTCTCTGTGTTCGCATTTGCGAACATGGGTTCGCAATTGCGAACCCCGACCAATTTCTGGAGTTTGAAAAATAAGCTAAGGCTGGGAAGTTCGCATTTGCGAACTTTTGTTCGCATTTGCGAACACTGGCAGAAAAAGGGAGTGTTCGCATTTGCGAACTAATGTTCGCATTTGCGAACACAGGCAGTATAGGGCACTGTTCGCATTTGCGAAAAATGGTTCGCATTTGCGAACACAGGCAGTATAGAGAATGTTCGCATTTGAGAACTGTTGTTTGCATTTGCGAACATAGGCAGGCCCTGGGGACGTTCGCATTTGCGAACAAGGCTGGGCATGAGGGGTTTCGCATTTGCGATCAGGGTTCGCATTTGCGAGCCCTGCCTTGATCAGTCCCCTTCGCAATGGCGAGAAACGCTTCGCAATTGCGAAGCCAACAGCTGGGTGAAAAACTAGCAGTGCAAAATTTTAGAATTTACTCCAACGGCCTATCAAATCTTTACCCGAGCCCCCGGGCTCCAAACCAAACATGTACACAACCTCAAAAACACATTATGAACTTGTTCGTGCGATCACATCGCCAATATCACATCGTTTTCATCAAATCAAGCCTCAAATTCATGATTTTCATACTTTTGGTTTTCAAAACTTTCAAACTTGGAACTCAAGGTCCAAAACATCTCAAACGACATCCGAATGTCACCAAACTTTACGGAAATCACATATATAATATTTAAGACTTGTACCGGGCGCGTCGGAACCAAAATACGAGCCCGATACCAAGGTCAATTAATTCATTTCCTTTAACAATTACATCAAAAACAATTTCATAGAAAAATTCATAACTTGGGCTCTAGGCCTCGGAATTCGACTCCGGACGCATGTCCAAGTCCCATATTTTCCTACGGACCTCTCGGGACCATCCAATCTCGGGTCCGGATCCGTTTACCAAAAATGTTGACCGAAGTCAACCATATCAATATTAATATCATTTTTATCCAAATTTCTCATAGAATTCATATTTTCTATCACAAAAATCTTTCGGCTACATGCTCGGATCGTGCACGTAAATCGAGGCAACATAGAATGAGGTTTTCAAGGCCTCAGAAGCTCGAAATGATTAATTAAATAAGTGATGACCCTTTGGGTCGTCACAATCTCCCACCTGTATAACAAGGGAATATTTTTCTACATTTTTCATTTCTGCATCAGGCGCCCACCTGTATAACAAGGGAATACTTTTCTGCATTTTCATTTTTCCATCAGGCCCCCACCTGTATAACAAGGGAATATTTTTCTGCATTTTTCATTTCTGCATCAGGCGCCCACCTATATAAAAAGGGAATACTTTTTTGCATTTTTATTTCTGTTCAGGCGCCCACCTGTATTATACGGGAATATTTTTCTGCATTTCCATTTCTACATCAGGCGCCCACCTTGATAACAAGAGAATACTTTTCTACATTTTCATTTCTGTTCAGGCGCCCACCTGTATAACAAGGGAATACTTTCTGCATCTTAAAAGTTTTTCTTTTCTAACAAAGTAACATCATGATTCAGTGAAAGCCCCATACTGGAGCATAGAAAAAGTTTTCTTTGTTTTTGCAATAAGCAGGTACCAACCTGGAGAACCAAGAAAGGCATTTTGAAGTCATACAAAAGAAGGAAAGCAATATGTTGGAAGCAAGTCACAAGCAAAAATATTTTCCGAAAAATGGAAGATGCAAATAAAGAGCAACATTGTCATGACCCAGATTTTCCCCCGACATCGGGATCGTGATGACGCCTACTTGTGGTAGCTAGGCAAGCCAATACATTCAACATTATCTTGTTCGTATCATTATTTTTATATTCATACTTACCAACAAGTGAAATAAATATTCAATTTAAGAAATGCGGAAGACTTTCTAAATAGAGATAAATAATGCCAAGGTAAAACACAGATGAAATCCTCTACCCAAGACGTGGAGTCACCAACTCACGAACTACTAATGAATACTACACATAACGGTCTAAAAGAAAATGACAATTATCTGTCTGTCTCGGAACAATGAGACCACAACAAATAGTATAAGTAAATAGAAGAGACGCCGGGCCTGCGGACGCCTGCAAGCTACCTCAGTCTCAAAATGCTCAACTCCCACGCAAGGCTCTACTGCTGCTGCTCCTGATCAAAACCTGGACCTGTGCAAAAACGCATAGAAGTGCAGTATCAGCACAATCCGACCCCATGTGCTGGTAAGTGCCTAGCCTATCCCGGCGAAGTAGTGACAAGCCTAGGACCAGACACTCACGTAAACCTGTGCAGTTCTATATATATGTTCACCACAAGATAACAAGAAATATCAAGTAACAATTTCAACGAGAAGTATCATAAAAGGGGAAACACAACAGTTAACAACAACCATTACATCAGTAATGGAAATCAGGGTATAATGGAAACCAGTTAATATCAAACAAGGAATAGCAAATAGTTGCACGGCATCACCCTTCGTGCTTTTACTCTCATCCTCACATCCATGGCACGGCATGATCCTTCGTGCGTGGTTCAAATAACAACGGCACCGAATGTTCTTTCGTGCATAATCAATATCACAAGGCACGGCATGATCCTTCGTGCATAATCAATAACAAGGCACGGCATTACCCTTCATGCATAATTAATAATATGAGGCACGACATGATCCTTCGTGCATAATAAATAAAACAAGGCACGGCATTACCCTTCGTGAAAAAATCAGTAAACAAGGCACGGCATCACCCTTCGTGCATTATCACTCTTCCTCACCCAAATAACAATCACAGTTAAGGGAAAAAGAATGAAAACAATAATCATGAACCGTCCCGGCAAGGGACACAATAATCATCAGAACAAGTTCCCGACAAGGGATTATAATAATCCAATTTACAATAAGTCTCGGCAAGGGAAAACAGTGATCAATTTCACAACCCGGCAAGGGTACAAGTTTTCATCTTAAAAACATCCCACAATAGGTATCAACAACAACTCACGGTCATACTAGACGCGAGTGTATGGATGCTCGTCACCACAGCCCATACACCGCACTTGATCACATAGAAAATAGCACATAAATCCTATTCCTTCAAGCTAGGATAGATCAAACACTTATCTCTAGCTTTGAAGTCCAATTTATCCTTCAACTATAGTTTTACCTCGAATTTCAGCTTTCAACTTGCTCGAATCTAATCATAATTGATTCAATTACATTAATAAATACTATATAACTTGGTTTGGATGCTTAAAAACGGTTTTCTCAAAGTTTATCCCAAATTTTCCCAAAATGCCCCTGGTCCCACGTGGTCGGAACTGGGGGTTCGGACCAAAATCCGGTTACCCATTCCCCCACGAGTTCAAATATATGATTTGTTTCAAAATCGGACCTCAATTCGAGGTCCAATTCCCCAATTCATGAAAACCCTAGGTTCTACCCAAAGACAAGAATTTCTACCATAAAAACCTTTGATTTCTCTTGAAAAACATGTTTAATGATGTTAGGAATGGAAAAAATTAAGTAAAAAGTGACTTACAAGTGTTTTGGAGTGATTTTGCTCTTGGAGAATCGTGTGTGGTGTGTTGGGTTTTGAAAGAATGAGGAAAAGAGGTCAAAAATTCGTTTAAGTAAAAATTTGCACAGCTGCGGTTCTCGCAAATGCGAACGTTTGTTCGCAATTACAAACATACCAGGCTTGGGGACGGTCGGCATCGCATTTGCGATATTATGTTCGCATTTGCGAACAAGGCGGGAATACTGGGGCCTTCGCATTTGCGACATTTTAGTTGCATTTGCGAAGATGGGCTATTTACTGAAGGCCTCGCATTTGCGAGGTATAGTTCGCATTTGCGAACCCCTTCACTCCCCTGCCAACTTCGCATTTATGAAGACTGGTTCGCATTTGCGAACCAAGGCTAACCTGGTTCTTCTCGCAATTGCGAGAAAATCTTCGCATTTACGAAGATACCAGCTGGGTGAAAAACTAGCTGTGATATTTTTCAGAATTTGCTCTAACATCCTATCAAATCATTATCCGAGCCCCCCCCCCCCCTCCCGGGCTCCAAACCAAACATGTACACAACTTCAAAAACATATTACAAACTTGCTCGTGCAATCAAATCGCCAATATAACATCATTTTCATCAAATCAAGCCTCAAGTTCATGATTATCTTTCTTTTAGTTTCACAACTTTCAAATTTGGAACTCAAGGTTCAAAACACATCAACCGACATCCAAATGTCACCAAACTTTGCAGAAAGCACATATATAGTATTTAAGACTTGTACCGGGCATCAAAAAAACAATACGAGCCCGATACCATGGTAGTTTAATCCATTTTCATTTAATAATTTTAGCAAAAACATTTAACAGAAAAATTCATATGTTAGGCTCTAGGCCTCAGAATTCGACTCCGAATACCTGCCCGAGTCCCATATTTTCCTACGGACCTTACGAGACAGTCTGATCTCAGGTCCGGGTCTGTTTACCAACAATGTTGATCGAAGTCAACTATATCAATATTAATATCATTTTTCTTCAAATTTTTCAATGAATTCACATATTCTATCACAAAATCTTTTCGGCTACATGCCTGGTTATGCACGTAAATTAAGGCAACATAAAATGAGGTTTTCCAGGTGTCATCACAAATATGCAAGATGAAAGAGCAAAGCAATACAAGAACACAAGATATAGATAGGATTTTTTGTAATTCATAGACCATAGTTTAGGCTAGCTTCTTTATTTTATTATTGTCCCGGTGTAATAAGCAGTCCGTCAGCAGTAACAGCGATAACAACAACAAATAGAATGAAATCACAGTCCCCTGGTAGTTTCAAACTGCAAGACCTTCCCGAACTACACTGACCTGATTCCTGTTTAGCCTAGGATATGTAGGCAACCTCTAAAGCAGGGTGCGTCATACGGAATATGAAAGTGGGCAAAAATCTCTCATTAGTGCTCACTTATCTTTGCACTGAAACTCTTCGTGTTCCCGAGCAAAGAGGGGCAGCTGTGAGCACATGATTTTTGCCCCAAGCAATTGAATTCCAAAAAATATAAAAAATAATTAAAAAATGATTTTGTTTGCAATTGTTTGATTTGTATGAAATACCAGTGTTTGTTTGAAATAAAATTGAAATAAAAAACAAAAAAAATGGGCAATTAATTAGAAAAATATCAAAAATTGTAGAACAAATGCTAGGAAATTGGAAAATAGAGCAAAAATACAAAAAAAAATATTAGAAAATTAAGGAAAAATGCAAAAAATGGGAAAATAAAGGAAATACACTATAAAATAAGTAAAAGGAAAAATTATAAAATACAATAAGAAAATTAAATAATATACAAGTCTAAAATATAATAAAAATACAAAAAATACAATATACAACATTAATTTGGGCCAAATACACATATGCACTCAGCCCAAAACAAATTACACACACCAGGCCCAAATGAAACAAGTCTGGTCTGCCCAGATATAACACCAAATGACACCGTATAAACACATCAAATCTGGGCCGTTGATGATTTAAATGAAACGAACCAAATAAGGCGGTGGCATTGAACATGAAATGACACCGTATGAGGAATAAATCTAGGCCGTCCATCACATTTAATTAGACGGGTGATACCGGTGTCTCATTTAACCAAACGGAGTCGCCTAAGAAAGTAAATCTCAACCGTTAAACAAAATAATCTAACAGACTAAATGAAAGACTTCATTAATCCAAACGATGATGTTTTGGAGGCCAAATGATCTTGGCTGTTCATCTCAGCCAATCCAATGACTGATAGACAATAACACAGGTTCAATATATAAACCATACCCCTCCCGTTCATTTAGATCAATACATACACACACATTCATAATATAACCCTAGCCGCCTCTGAAACCCTTCTTCTCCCCCCCCCCCTTCTCTCACAAAGACCACCAGAACTCTATCGGTGGTCAATCTTCTGCTACCGTCTCCAACCTAAGCCAACCTTAAACACCCTCTTCACCTTCAAAACAACCTTAAACACCATTAATCCCGACCAAAAAACCAAACAGTCCCCCAATCTTGAAAATCCGGTCGCTGGAACCCTAGCCGGTGACCACCCAAAGTATGAACCAAGGTACCAAAATAACACCACTTAACCGTCTTTAGACGATCTACCACCCCATCAAGGTAGTTTCCCTCGAATAAGTACCAAACTCGTCGAATATTCAAAAAACACTCGCCGGAACACTACTCCGGCGAGTACCAAAAACCACCACTCCCAAAAACCTTAACTCAGGTCTGCAGACATCCTCTCATACACTCATATCAAACCCCCAAAGCCCTGTTCAGAAGATCTAACACCCAGAGACCAACAATCTATGACACTTTGAAAAATCAAAAATGGAAAGAACGAAGAGAAAAAGAAGAAAAGAAAGAAGAAAAGAAAGAAAGAAAAAAGAAAAGAAAGGAAAAGGCCTAAAAAAAGCTAAGTACCCTACCCTATCTTTGGTCGTTGGTTTTCATGTGTTCACTTCTTTTAAAACTTGTCTCTTTGTTTTTGTTGAGTGCTTATCGTGTTTCTCTATTAACAACTTAAAGAATCCCTATACATGTCTTAACTCATGACTCTATGTCTGTTTTGTATCTTGATTCATACTTGTGCATACTAGCTATGAACTTTATTTCATACCAGAAATCATTTAAGTGTTCTTAGATTCTGATTTTAGCTACTTGTGAATCATATGCTATTAGCCATTTTTATGTGATTGTTCAGTATATCCTATCTCGATTATGGATTTAATTAGTTGGAATTCAACCATTATCAAATTTTCCCTCTAAGTTATGATTACTTGGAAGTTAAGTCGTGATTAAGGTTATTTGTGCAAAACAACATGAGTTTGGACATATTTTCAATTTGATTTGTATGTTAGTTTCTTCTGAACTTTTGAGTGCCTATGTGTACTTAGGTTATATGTATAAATGTTTTGGGGCTATGTTTGTGAACACAGTATGAGTTGTGATACTGGCTATTTGTAAAAGTGGCTATTGTTGAAAAGGTTTATAATTTGAAACTGGTTAAGTTTTAAAAAATGACTAAAGGGGGCTATCTATTAAATACATTTAAGCTACCCTAGTCCTGCCAGACCTAAGGTAGATCAGGTAAAAACAATAAAATGCAAGGGGTAAAAGGGGAAAGGTAAATGGTATTATTGTGGATTAAATAGAGCCTATAGGGAAAAAAATGACTTTAGTGCTTGGTATTTCTGAAATTACTTGAATAAAAAGGTGTATACTATGTAGAGTTAAAAGGGATTTGTGTAATAGACCTTAGCAAGTGAGGGTAATTGGGTAAAACCTGCATAATAGAACCCAATAGAACTACCCAGAACCTTCTAGCAGGGGTTCTAAAGCATTTTGATAAAATTTAATGGACTATAATGTAATTAATTGAAAAGAAAAAGGGGAGGGAAATAGAATTAACTTATTTGAAATTACCCCCAAAATAACTCTATAAACAGGCTTTTAATAAGCATGGAAAAGGTGGTTGGATTTTTTATAGGGGTTCCAGATTTTCAAATTGAAAAAGGGGTTGGTTGGTTAGACATGGATTCCACACATTAGAAGTTCGAAAGAGTTTGGACATCTTTGAATTATAGGGTTCTGAATTTTACAGTTAAGAGAGTTCGAATTTGATTCCAATTTTAAGAGTTCAAAACTTCACCTATATTGTTCTTCTACTTAGTCTTCGAGTCGAGTATTGTTCCTGGGATCTTTACTGGTAGTTTTTCTACAGTGTTCATCTCAACTAGCCTGGATTTTTATTATTTCTCGAGTCGTTCACTGGTTATCTATTGAGTTTGGGAGTTTCTGTGTTATTTCTTGTTCCTGCTTGCTCTTGATACTCTGCTGCTGCCATTGCTGACTTCTCTTGTCCTTCATCTCCTTAGAACTCATCAGTTTTTTTCGTTGATCATGTACACATTACATCCTGAAGGTGTAATTGGAATTATGGTGAAGGAATGAATTTATAAAGTTGATCTATGATTGTTTATGTTTCTTCTTTCATAGTTGTAGTTGCAATTGTTAGTTCTATTGTAATTTATTAGGAATGGTTTTAATAAGTAACAACTACATAAATTCGATCTAGATTAGAGTAGAAGTAGTTAATATCGTAGTTAATTGTAATCCAACAATTAGATATAGCTACTACCTAATTCCAAAACTAAAACAAGTTAATATAAATCTAATACACTTAGATGAACAGGCATGATTCTGAAACTGGATCTATAAACTGGCACTTATCTATTTTGTTAGTTAAATTTTGAATTAGGATAGTTAATCTAAAGTGTATAAATAAATCAGTTTGTAGTATTGTTTATGTCTACTGAATAAGAATTAACTACAGATCCATTTTTAAAACTTGATGATTTTCAGTAGTTCAAGCATGATTAGTTAAATTCATAAAACTGTTTTCCTTTAGTTAAAATAAGTGACAAAATAAATTTTGCAACTAAAATCGTGATAATTGCTTGAGTATTCAAACCTGACATATAGAATAATAATACTAATACAAATTTATGTCTTAGAACGTTCAATTAGTTATTAGAATTTGAAATCAGTAGTGGTCGACAAGGTAACCTGATGCCTTTTGAAATAGTATGTTTATTTGATTCCTTTATTATCTGAATAATACTTGTTCGCATACTGTTAGCTTACTCTTAATTTGCTGGGCCTAGTAATGAATATAGGCCCAGGTCTGATTAACGTAATGCATGTACCCTTGAATAGAAGCAGTGGCGTATATTGGGCTTCAGAGGCCCAATCGTGTTCAATATTGGACTGTTGATCAGTCTAAAGTCCAGGCCCATTAATGAATAATGGCCTTGACTCTAATATTATATTTTTTTTAAAAATAACACAAAAACAGATGTGAATTAGGAAGAAAAAAACAAAAAATAGAAAACATAGTATATGAATATGATTGGACCTTAAAATAAGGGATGAGCCTCGTTCCGAAGATAAAAAAATACACGGGGCCTCCAAACGGATTTCAAATGCAAATGCTAGACTTGGAAGGACCGTTTAGCAAATTTAACGGTCCTTCTTAAAGATAATAAAGACGTAAACATTATAGGCACGAAAAATAAAAATACTTCCCTAATACGGGTGTACATTTTATGTAACCCAAATCTTAAATCTCGGCGAAGCTGAAATGCACTAAAGTCACAGGCGTATTGGTTGCGGTGTAAATCGAAATGTATTTTTGTGATGTCGTAAGTCTTAAAAAATAACATAGCGGGACATTAATAGCATTTGAAAATTGAAGCATATAAGGAAATCAAATAAAAACAAATACGGCAGTTGAGCGACCGTGCTAGAACCACGGAATCTGGGAGTGCCTAACACCTTCTCTCGGGTTAACAAAATTCCTTATCCGGATTTCTAATTTCGCGAACTGTAATACAGAGTCATAATTTCCTCGGTTCGGGATTAAACCGGTGACTTGGGACACCATTATTTTCCCAAGTGGAGACTCTGAAAATTAATAAAAAATCTCGTTCCCAATGTCCTTTAATTGGAAAAAATCCTTCACTATTATTATTATATCCTTTCCCGGTGTATAGTAGTAAATAGCTGGTGTGAGCACGTAACTTTTGCCCCAAACAATTAAATTCCAAAATATATAAAAAATAATACAAAAATGATTTCTTGTTTGCAATTATGTGATTTTGTTTGAAATGCCAGTGTTTGTTTGAAATAAAATTGAAATGAAATACAAAAATGAATTAATTTAGAAAATATCACAAAAATTGTAAAACAAATGTTAAGAAATTAGAAAATTAAGCAAAAAATACAAAAATATTGGAAAACCAAGAAAAAAATACGCAAAATGGAAAATAAATGAAATATATCAGTTGTAAAATAACTACAAAAACAAAAATACAACATAAAAAAAGAAAATACAAAAATTACAAAACAGAAGTTAAAAAATATAATAATAAAATACAAAAATACAATACATTATATAATTAACATTAGGCCAAATACACAAAGAATGTATAACCCAAAACACTCATAGACCAGGCCCAAAACATTTTGGCCGGTCTCCCCCAGTACTAACCAAATGACACTGTACCAAGTCGAACAAATCAGAGTCGTTGATTGCAATTTATCAACGAACATGGTAAGGCGGCGCCATTCTTAATTAAACGACGTCGCATTTGGAATCAATCTCACCCGTCCAATACCAATAATTAGACGGACAAGGCTAATGAGCCAATTAAACAAAACGACATAGCTTAGGGATTTCAATCTCAACCGTCCAATGTTATAATCTAACGGACCAAACCAAATCTCTCATTTAAACAAACGACGCCGGTTAAGATACAAATGATCCTGGCCATTCATCTTAACTGATCCAATGGCTAGGAATCATCAATACACGTTTCAATATATATCAACACCGTCCCTTCAAACGCTCATTACATACACACACATTTCATATACAAAACCCTAGCCGCCTAGGTCCTCTTCCTCCTTCTCCCACTGTCTCCCATGGAGACCACCAGAGACCACCTCAGTCTCTGTCTCCGGCCAAAGCCAAGCCACCAAACACCCCTCCTTACCTCTAAACCACCATAAACCCCATTAACCCCGACCTAAGAAACCAACAGTCCCTTGTTCTTGAAATCCTGGTCGCCAGAACCATAGCCGGTGACCAGCCAAAGTACGAACCAGACCCTCAAAATAACACCCCTTGATCGTGTTTAGAAGATCTATCACCCCACCTAGGTGGTTTCTTTCGAATTTGCCTCTAGCTTGTCGTATAATCGAAAAACCCTCGCCGGGACGCTACCCCGGCAAGTACCAAAAACAAAACCCACTTCCAAAACATTACCTCATGTCTCATATCCCCTCCCACACACTCAAAATTAAATCCTGATGCCCTATTTTAGGAGATCTAACACCCAAAGACCAGTAGTCTCTAACAATCAAGAAAAAATGAAATGAACGAAGATAAAAGAAAGAAGAAAAGGAATAAAGAAAAGGAAAAGAAAGGAAAAACCTAAAAGCTAAGTACCCTACCCTGTCTTTAGTCGTAGATTTTCATATGTTCATCCATCCTGGAAACCTGATTCTTTTTGTTTTAGAACTTGTTCTGTTAAGTGCTTTACATGCCTATCATGCTTAAAACTTGAAATTGTTCCTATGCATGCTTCTATCTCTGTTTTTATATATTGATTCATACTTGCCCTGAATCTTATGCATGCATAAAGTTTTCTAAGTGTTCCTAGGCTTCTGATAATAACTACCTGTGAATCATATGCTATTAGCCATATTTATGTGATTGTTCATTATATTCTATCTCGATTCGGTTTTAGTTAATTGGAATTCAACCATTATCAAATTTTTCCTCTGAGTTCTGATTAATTGGAAGTTAATTCGTGATTAGGGTTATTTGTGCAAAACAACATGAATCTGGCTATATTTGCAATTTGATTTGTATGTTAATTTCTTCTGAACTTCTGAGTACTTACGTGTACTTAGGTTATAGGTGTAAATGTTTTTGTGGCTATGTCTGCAAATTAAGAATGAATTCTGATTAATGGCTATTTGTGTAAAATGGGCTAATGTTGAAAAGGTTTATAGTATGAAACTGGTTAGGTCTTAAAGACATGACTGACTAGTGGCTATGTCACGACCCTAGTTCACCAATCGTGAACCTGTCATGACGGCACCCAGTCCCCGTGACTAGGTAAGCCTAACACGTTGCGGAATATACAAGTCTATGGACATTAAACAAGAAATAGCGGAAGAGGATATAAAAAGGAATGTAATCAGTACCGCTTGGCACATACACTCATCAACCACATTATATAACATACCACCAATACCCGGAATCCCACGGGTAATACAGACTAAAAGTGAAGGTACAACTATGGCTCTATACATCAAGAGTATCTAAAAACAATGAAATGAGGAAAAATATCTACTATCACTATCAGAATAGAAGGAGGGCCTCCGGATCCGCGGATGTAGCAGATCATACCTCGAGGTCTCCGAATGTGCTGCTGAATCACCTAAGTTGAGCCTATCCTGATGTACCTGGTTATGCCCAACAAAAGTGTGCAGAAGAGTAGCATGAGTACACCACGGCGGTACTTAGAAAGTGCCAAGCCTAACCTCGATGGAGTAGTGACGAGAAAGGTCAAGGCTCTACCGAGGGAAAACAATAACATAATGATCAAAACAGTAATAAGCAGGAATAAGTAAAAATGAATCTGAACTAATCAACAATAAAGTAATTACTACAACCGACTATGATTAACTAACTACAAGTAACCAAGACAACACAAACTCAAACTAGCAAGTCCAGGACCTGTGGGAATTGAACCCACAGTCCCACTCTATAATCAACAATCCAGGAGCTATGGGAATTTAACCCACAGTCCCAATATCAGTATCTCTGGGTCTCCGGGAATCGAACCCACAGCCGTGTCTCAATACCTCAGGATGTATCTCAGGATCTCCGGGAATCGAACCCGCAGTCCATATCTCAATAATATATCAATAAATTCCGGGTCTCCGGGAATCGAACCCGCAACCCTTGGATCTCCGGGAATCGAACCCGCAGTCCACAAACATTACCACTTCAGGTCTCTAGGAATCGAACCCACCACCCTGGGATCTCTGGGAATTGAACCCGCAGTCCACCAACACAACAAATAAAAAAACGCACAGAGAAAATGTAATGCGCTTAAGTACAACTTCACCAAAACTAGTGCCAACAATTATCAAGAAGCTCAAGAAAGACGATTAGGCAATTAGACAGATAAATCCTATCTAATCATGTTTTTACTAACGAATATCAGGTAAAAGTCGCAATTTAATCAACTAAGAACAGAAATACCACAAATTGGACAATTCAAGTAAAGTGAGTTACAACAACCAGCGCATGTACACGCCCGTCACCTCGTGTACAAGGCTTTTCAACGATCACATAATATCCCAGTGGTGAAGTTTCCCCCACACAAGGTTAGACAAGCCACTTACCTCGACTCCGGTACAAAAACCGCTAGGATACAACTCTCTTGCCGTGAATGTCGGCCTCCACAGGTGTAGTATATGATAAAAATCAAATCAAAACAATTAAAAATAAACCAAAAACCACAAGTTGCCAAAACCTGACTTTCGGTACGCTTCTCGAAAAATTACGAAATTTACATATTCGGAACCCTCGTTTCAATACGAGTCTAAGCATATAAAATTTACCAAATTTGGACTCCATTTGCCCATTCAAACCCTTGATTTTCTAAAATTCAATCCTAGGGTGAAAACCCCCATAAAATACCCCAAATTCCTCCAATTTCAAGAGACAATTTCATAATTTTACCAATACAAAATCATAATTTGAGTCCACAGTTGATTACCTCATGAATTCCCTTGAATTTCCCTTCAAAATCGCCCAAATCGCCTCTTAAGACGAGCCCCAAATGTTTTGAAATGTTTCTGAAATTTCTAACTTCTGATATAATTAAAACCTTTGCGATTTTTGCTTTTACGGACAATTTTCGCCTCTGCGATTCCACTTCCGCGACCATTTGGTCGCTTCTGTGAACCGCAGGCCTAACTGGCCACTTCCTGTCACGACCCCAAATCCGGTCGTGATGGCGCCCAGCACATTGCTAAGCCAGCCTGACCAATCAATAACAAGAACGGAGCTAGAAGCTCGTTTTATCCCATTTAAGCATATCAAAACATGAAGCAACGGTGATACATATATCGAAAACGGGGAACCATGTCCCAAAATATATGAACTCCCATAGACCGAAGGGTCAATAGTCATGAGCCTCTACTGAACATAAGTGTATAAAGGTTTACAAGATACCAAGTACGGAAAGAAAAGTCAATACAGAATCAAAAGACAGTAAGAAGGAATATCGGGTCCTGCGGACTCTGCAGCTACCTCGTATATCCCACAGATGTCGCCTCGCACAGCTACTGGATCACTGCTGAGAGGTACTTGGATCTGCACACAAGGTGCAGGGAGTAAAATGAGTACTGCCAAACTCAGTGGTAATAAACAGGGGTAAGACAGCGCATATAAGAAATCCGCAATAAAGCACTATGTAAAGGTGTAATCAAATACCCTGTCACAGAATCAATATCAACTGTACATGTACCAACAAGTACCAGCAAAACAGTATAACAACTATCAAATGTAGCTAAATGCAATGCAATGCATGATATGACCGCTACGGCACGTAGCCCGATCCAATTTGGGTACCCGTGCTCACTGTGGGGGTTCAGACTCCGGAGGGGCTCCTTCAGCCCAAGCACAATATCACTGCGGCGTGCAGTCCGATCCAACATATATATCGCTGCGGCGCGCAGCCCGATCCACTACCAGTCAGCTAATATGCAAATACAGCCTCGCAGGCTCAAAAGTAGTTTTTGAAAACTCTTTTATCATTTTTTAGTTGAAAACGGTAATATCAAGTTCCAGAGGTTGGAAATAGCATGATAACAGAAATAGCTACAGACTGGTAGTAACTAACATGTCAATATGATAAGACAATGATAACGATCCTCGCGGGATCCAAATAACTGGCTCACACCCACAAGATACTCAACCGCCAAAGAAGGGGATTCCTCGGCTCAAGAGTGGCCAATATCACAATATATAGTATGCAACCATCCGAGAAGGAGGTTCGACGGCTCAAGAATGGCCTAATATCATAACACAATATCAGCAAGTCGGACTAAGCCATAGTCCCCAAATCACAATCGACCCCACACTCACATGAGAGTACGTGTCTCGCTGCTATACAGCGTCACAAAGTGGTATACCGGGGTTTCGAACCCGCTAGTCATCACCCATATCTATTACTCACCTCAATACGGCGCGATGACTACTCCGTAATGCCCTTGCCACGAGAATCAAGCTCCGCACACATAGAATCTGATCAAATACAGTAGAAACACAACAAATTAGGCCAATGGAATGACACCCAATCGATACAACTCAATTTACATCAAAATTCCCAAAGTTGTCAAAACCCGACTTTCGGTACACATCTCGAAAAATTACAAAAGTAACATATTCGGAACCCTCATCTCAATACGAGTCTAAGCATATCAATTTTACCAAATTCGGACTCCATTTGCCCATTCAAAACCTTGATTTTCTAAAGTTCAAGCCTAGGGTTAAATCTTCCATGAATCACCCCAAATTCCTCCATTTTCATGATATAATTGCATAATATTATCAATACTAATCATAGATTAAGTCCATAGTTGATTACCTGATGATTTCCTTGAGTTTCTCTTCAAAATCGTCCAAATCGCCTCCTCAAGCCGAGACCCAAATGAGTGAAATGTTTCTGAAATTTTCTAACTACTGATACACTTAACTCACTGCGATTTTCGCTTCTGCGGATCATTTTTTCGCCCCTGCGAAACCGCTTCTGCGACCAAATGGTCGCTTCTGCGAACCCAGGCCTACTTGGCCATTTTCGCACCTGCGATCCCATTGACCGCTCCTGCGGGTCCGCTCCTGCGGAATCCCCTCCGCCCCTGCGGTCTTTCCCGCTTCTGCGGACAAGAGTCCGCTCCTGCGGACTCGCCTATGCGATCAACTATCCGCTTCTGCGGACTCCTCCATCACGCCTCTTTCCCGCTTCTGCGATCACCCTCTCGCACCAGCGAAGCCGCCCCTGCGGGCCAGGCTCCGCTTCAGCGGTCACCTCCGCTTCTGCGCCTTCTTGTCCGCTCCTGTGGACTCGCTCCTGCGCTCCCTTTTCCGCAGGAGCGAAAACAACAGAACAGAATCACAAACCTGCAATTTTCCACATTTTCTCCCGTTTAGCCATCCGAAAACACCTCGAGGCCCTCGGGACCTCATCCAAACATACCAACACATCCTAATAACTTATTCGAACTTGCTCCAATCCTCAAAACACGTCTAACAACATCAAAACCCATAATTCACATCAATTCATGCCTAAATTCCTTAAAACATTTCGAATTACACAATCAATCAAAAACCAGACCAAACGACGTCCGAATGACCTGAAATTTTGCAAACATATCCAAAATCACATAACGAAGCTACAGGAATTGTCGGAATTCCATTCCGACCCCCGGATCAAAATCTCATCTACCGATCGGATTTCGCCAAAATTCAACCTTAGCCAATTCAAGCCTATTTCTACACCGGACCTCCAAATTCAATTCCGATCGCTCCCCTAAGTCAAAAATCACCTCCCGGAACTAACCGAATCATCAGAATTCAATTCCGAGCCTTCTAACCAAATAATCAACTCCGGGTTGACTCTCCTTAATCAAGTTTCCTTCAAAAAGGCTATATGCCTCATTTTCAATCCAAATCACCCCTAACTCACCCAATAGGCTCTAACACTGATATAAGAGCATAAAACATGTAATTAAAACATAACGGGGTGGAAATTCTCTTGACGACGGGCCGGGTCGTCACACTTCGGCTTCTGCGATCCCAGGACCACTTCCGCGCGTCCGCTTCTGCGGAACTTCCCGCTTCTGCAAATAAGAGTTCGCTTCTGCGGACTCGCCTAAGCGAACAGCTATCCGCTTCTGCGGATCTTCACCTAATGAACCTAGACTACTTATGCGGTCATCCCTTTCGCACCAGCAGTGCCGCCTCTGCGGACAAAGGTCCGCTTCAGCGAACCAAAACGCCTCTGCGCTTCCTTGTCCGCTCCTACAGACTTGCCCTTGCGCTCCCATTTCCGCAGGAGCGAAAACAATAGAACCAGAACTCCTAAACCTGCAATTTCCATGTTTTCCTCCCGTTTAACCATCCGAAAACACCTCGAGGCCGCCGGGACCTCATCCAAACACACCAACACAGCCTAATACCTTATTCGAACTTGTTCCAATGATAAAAACATGGCCTTAAACACAGAAAACATCCAATTATAGCGGATTCAAGCCTAAGTTTCAATCTAAACTTCCGAAATCCACATCCAATCAAAAACCCGACCAAATGACATCCCAATGACCTGAAAATTTGCGGACATATCCAAAATCACATAACAAAGCTAAAAAAATTGTCGAAATTCCATTCCGACCCCGAATCAAAATCTCACCTATCGTTCGGATTCGCCAAAATTTCAAACTTCGGCATTTCAAGCCTAATTGAGCTACGGACCTCCAAAATACATTCCGAACGCGCTCCCAACCCCAAAATCACCTAACGGAGCTAATGGAACCATCGGATTTCCATTCCGAGGTCGTCTTAACACTATTTCGACTACAGGCCATTTTCCAACTATAAAGCTCCCATTTAGGGACTAAGTGTCCCAAAACACTCCAAATTCCAGAACCGACCCTCCCGGCAAACCACAATAGCAGAAATGAGCTTAGGGGAGCAGTTGAATTGGGGATTGGGGCGTAAATTTCAAAAACGACTGGCCAGGTAGTTACATCTTCCCACACTTAAAGATTCGTTCGTCCTCGAACAAGCATAGAAAAGCATACCTAGAGTGGTGAAGAGGTGACGGTTTTGGTTGCGCATATCCTGCTCGGTCTCCTAAGTCGCCTCCTCGACCGGCTGACCCTGCCACTGAACCTTTACTGAAGCGATGTTCTTTGACCTTAGATTCCTGACTTGCCTATCTAGAATAGCCACTGGCTCCTCAACATAATACAGATCCTCGTCTAGCTGAACAGAAGTGAAATCCAACACATGAGATGGGTCACCATGGTATCTTCAGAGCATAGAGACATGAAGTACGGGGTGGACTCCGGCTAGACTGGTAGGTAAGGCCAACTTATAAGCAACCTCCCCAACACGCCTCAAAATCTCAAAAGGGCCAATAAATCTAGGACTCAGCTCCCTTTCTTCCCAAACCGCATAATGCCCTTCATGTGCGAGACTCGAAGCAGAACCCGCTCACCAACCATAAAAGCCACATCGCGGACCTTCTTGTCCGCATAAATCTTCTGTCTAGACTGGGCTGCACGAAGTCTATCCTGAATCACCTTGACCTTGTCCATTGCATCCTGAACCATATAAGTTCCTAGCAGTTTGGCCTCGCCCGGCTCGAACCAACCCATGGGAGACCTGCACCTTCTACCATATAGAGCCTCATACGGTGCTATCTGAATACTAGAATGGTAACTGTCATTATAAGAAACTTCGCCAGTGGCAGGAAATGATCCCATGAAACTCCAAACTCAAGCACATACGCATGGAGCATATCCTCCAAAATCTGAATAGAGCGCTCGGACTGGCCATCAGTCTGGGGGTGAAACGCTGTGCTCAGCTCCACCCGAGTGCCTAACTCCTACTGTACGGCTCTCCAGAACTGCAAAGTGAACTGAGTGCCTCTATCTGAAATAATGGAAACTGGAATACCATGCAGCCGAACTATCTCCCTGAGGTAGATCTCTGCCAGTCGCTCCGATGAATAAGTAGTGCTCACCGATATGAAATGGGCGGACTTGGTCAGCCGATCCACAATAACCCAAATGGAATAAAACTTCCTAACAGTCCGTGGAAGCCCAGATACAAAGTCCATGGTGATGCGCTCCCATTTCCACTTTGGAATCTCAATCTGCTGCATCAGTCCACCCGGACACTGATGCTCACACTTCACCTGCTGGCAGTTGAGGCATCTAGAAACATAATCAACTATATCCCTCTTCATCCGCCTCCACCAGTAATGCTGTCTCAAGTCCTGATACATCTTCGCGGCACCCGGATGGATGGAATACAGCGAGTTATGGTCCTCTGCAAGAATCAGCTCTCGAAGATCATCTACATTGCGCACACAGATACGCCTCTGCAGCCTCACAACTCTATCATCCCCAATGGTAACATCTCGAGCATCACCACGCCGAACTCTATCCTGGTGGACAAGCAAATGAGGGTCATCGAACTAACACTCCCTGATGCGGTCAAATAGAGAAGACCGAGAAACCACACGAGCCAAAACCCGGTTGGGCTCCGAAAGATCCACTCTAACAAACTGTCTCGCTAACGCCTGAACATCCATCACCATAGGCCTCTCCGAAGCTGGTAGGTATGCCAAACTCCCCAAACTCTCTGCCCGGTGACTCAAGGCGTCGGAAACTACATTAGCCTTGCCCGGATGATAGAGAATAATAATATGATAGTCCTTCAGTAGCTCCAACCATCTCCTCTGACGCATATTCAGGTCCTTCTACTTAAGTAAGTGCTGCAAACTCCGGTGATTAGTGTAGATCTCAAAAGGAACCCCATACAAATAATGAGGCCAAATCTTCAAGGCATGAACAATGGCAGCTAGCTCTAGATCATGAACAGTGTAGTTCTTCTCATGTACCTTCAGCTATCTGGACGCGTAGGCAATCACCCTACCGTCATGCATCAATACTACACCTAGTCCAACTCGTGAGGCATTACAATATACTATATGCGACCCCGAACCTATAGGCAACATCAAGATAGGGGCCGATGTCAAAGCTATCTTGAGCTTCTGAAAGCTCGTCTCACACTCCTCTGTCCACTGAAAAGGGGCACCCTTTTGGGACAATCTGGTCATAGGAGCTGCGATCGAAGAGAACCCCTCTACGAAATGACGGAAATAACCTGCCAAACTAAGGAAACTGCGAATCTAAGTAGCTGAGGAGTGTCTGGGCCAACTCTGCACGGCTTCCACCTTCCTCGAATCCACTCGAATACCATCGCTCGACACCACGTGTCCTAGAAATGCCACTGAACTCAGCCAGAATTCACATTTAGACAACTTGGCATATAGCTGCCTCTCCCTCAAAGTCTGAAGCACTATCCTCAGATGCTTCTCGTGCTCTTCCCAACTCCGGGAATATACTAGAATATCATCAATGAAAACAATCACGAACGAATCCAGATATGGTTTAAACACATTATGAATCAAATGCATAAAGGCTGCTGGGCATTAGTCAGCCCAAAAGACATCACGAGGAACTCGTAGTGACCATTCCGAGTCCTGAAGGTAGTCTTCGGGATATCTGGCTCCCGAATCTTCAGTTGATGATAACTAGAGCGCAAATAAATCTTAGAGAACACCTGCACGCCCTGTAGCTGGTCAAACAAATCATCAATACGAGGCAAGGATACCGGTTCTTTACTGTAACTTTGTTCAACTGACGATAGTCAATACACATACGCATAGAACCGTCCTTTTTCTTCACAAACAACACAGGAGCATCCCAAGGAGAAACACTGGGTCGAATGAAACCATTGCCCAATAACTCCTGCAATGAATCCTTCAACTCCTTCAACTATGGAGGAGCCATACAGTACGGTGGAATCGAAAAGGGCTAAGTGCCCGGCAACAAGTCAATAGCAAAATCAACATCTCTATCGGGCAGTATGCCCGGAAGATCAGCTGGAAATACATAAGCAAAATCACGTACCACTAGAACGGAATCAATAGAAGGAGTGTCAATACTGACATCCTGCACATAAGCTAGATAAGCAGCACACCCCTTCTCAACCATACGTTGAGCTTTGAGAAAGGAAATAACACGGCTGGGGATGTGATCTAGAGTGCCACTCCACTCAATACGTGGAATTCTTGGCATAGCCAGCGTCATGGTTTTGGCATGACAATCAAGAATAGCATAATGGGGCGACAACCAGTCCATGCCTAGAATAATATCAAAATCGACCATCCCCAGCAATAATAGATTTGCTCTGGTCTCAAAACCATAAATGGTAACCAAACACGACCGATACACACGGTCCACAGCCGAAGAACCTCCCACCGAAGTGGAAACATAAATGGGGGCACTCAAAGACTCCCGAGGCACACCCAGATGCGAAGCAAAACAAGAGGACACATATGAAAAAGTGGAACCAGGGTCGAATAGAACCGATGCCTCCCTGTGACTAACCAGAATAATACATGTGATAACAGAATCAGATGCAACAGCTACAACACGATCAGGATTAGCATAAAATCTGGCCTGACCCCTCTCTCGAGGATGGCCTCTGGTACCCTTATCGCCGCCCCTAGCTGGTTGGGCAGGTGGGATGGCAGCTGTGGCTGGAATGATGGCCTGCTGACCCTAAAAACCATGCTGGGGTTGTGAAGGATGTAGAAGTGCTCGTCTCCTATGCATGGGGCACTCCCTAACCAGATGGCAAGTATCCCCGCACTCAAAACAAGCTTTGGGAGGACGCGATGGTTGTGACTGACCGGCCTCACCACCACTAGTCTGACCCCATGAGGTACCCCGTGCAGGAGGCGTGCTGGAAATTAGGGGAGCATAATACGGCTTCTAAGGTGCTGGAAAAGCTATAGTACTACCGGCTGCTGGCAATGCTAAATGAACTAGACGACCGGAATAACCCCTGCCAAAACAACCAGCTGCTGAAGTGCGGGCACCAGAGAAATGGCCCGACTCACGAGACCTCTTGGCCTCCCTCTCTCCCCACTCTCTAGTGAGCATACTCTCGATCCTCCTGGCAATTCTCACCGCCTGCTGATAAGGTATATCCGTCTCCAACTCTCTGGCCATGCTGGACCAGATCGGTGGAATAAGGCCCTCAATAAATCTCCGAACTCTCTCCTGGACCGTGGCTACCAAAGCCGATGCATGCTTGGCTAGACGGGTGAAACTAATAGCATACTTCGATACTAACATGGAGCCCTGTCGCAACCGCTCAAACTCCGATCGCCAAGAGTCCCTAAGGCTCTGGGAACAAACTCCCTCAAAAAACAGATCAGAAAACTGCGCCCAGGTCAATGAAGCAGACTCATCTGGACTATCAAACTCATACGTGCGCCACCAATCATAAGCGGCCCCACAAAGCTGAAAAGCAGTGAAGGAAACCCCGCTGGTCTCCACTATCCCCATGGTACGAAGAATACGATGACACTCTTCCAGAAAACACAATGCATCATTTGTAGCCAAACCATTGAACACTGGAGGATCATATTTCTTGAACCTCTCCAATCTACGCTCGTCGTCCTCGGAGGCAGCCGGCCCACCTCCGGGCTGTGCTGGAGCGGCATGAGGCATAACAATAATCTCTGGAACCTGTCCCACTGGCACTCATTGCTCAGGTGTAGCGGCTGCGAGAGTTTGGGCCTCTCCCCTAGCCTGAGATGTAGCTACAGTGAGAGGAAGCAACCTTGCCTGAGCTAAAGTGGTATACATACTCATGAACAGGGCCAGGGTCTCCCGGATTGCTGTAGTAGTAGCAGCTGTCGTCGGTGTACCAGGTGCCTGCGGTCCAACCTAATCCACCGGTGGCACCTCCGCGGCAGCACTCGCGGGTGCTATGGCTACACCTCGGGTGCGTCCTCATCCTCTCCCACGGCCCTAGCCTCTGATGGCGGCAGTAGGGGCGCGTGTGCCTGATCCTCGCGTGTAGCACGTGTCCTGACCATCTGTGAGAGAATGGAAAGCAGAAGTTTAGATTTGGTGCCAAAAATGTCGCACGACAAGGAAACCAAAAGAAATGAAGAGTTTCCTAAACAATTACATTGCCTCTCGTGGATAAATACAGACGTCTCCGTATCGATCTGCGATACTCTAAGTAAACGGTCTGTGTCCCGTGACTCCTATGAACCTAGAGCTCTGATACCAACTTGTCACGACTCTAGTTCACCAATCGTGAACTTGTCATGACGACACCCAGTCCCTGCGACTAGCTAAGCCTAAAACATTGCAAAATATACAAGTTTATGAACATTAAACAACAAATAGCGGAAGACGATATAAAAAGGAATGTAATCAGTGCCGCTTGGCACATACACTCGTCAACCACATTATATAATATACCACCAAGAGCCAGAATCCACGGGTAACACAGACTAAAAGGGAAGGTACAACTGTGGCTCTATACATCAAGAGTATCTAAAAACAACGAAATGAGGAAAAATATCTACTATCACTATCAAAATAGAAGGAGGACCTCCGGATCTGCGGACGTAGCAGATCATACCTCGAGGTCTCCGAATGTGCTGCTGAATCACCTAAGTTGAGCCTGTCCTGATGTACCTGGATCTGCACAACAAAAGTGTGCCGAACAGTAGCATGAGTACACCATGGTGGTACTCAGTAAGTGCCAAGCCTAACCTCGATGGAGTAGTGACGAGTAAGTTCAGGGCCCTACCGAGGGAAAACAATAACATAATGATCAAAACAGTAATAAACATGAATAAGTAAGAACGAATCTGAACTAATCAAAAATAAAGTAATTACTACAACCGACTACGAATAACTAACTATAAGCAACCAACACTACACAAACTCAAACAAGCAAGTCCAGGACCTATAGGAATTCAACCCACAATCCCACTCTATAATCAACAATCCAGGAGCTATGGGAATTTAACCCGCAGTCCCAATATCAGTATCTCTGGGTCTCCGGGAATCGAATCCGCAGCCCGTGTCTCAATACCTCAGGATGTATCTCAATGAATCTCAGGATCTCCCGGAATCGAACCCGCAGTCCATATCTCAATAATATATCAGTCATCCCTTGGATCTCCGAGAATCGAACCCGCAACCCTTGGATCTGCGGAAATCGAACCCGCAGTCCCCAATCATTACCACTTCGGGTCTCTTGGAATCAAACCCACAGCCCTGGGATCTCCGGGAATCAAACCCGCAGTCCACCAACACAACAAATAAAGAAACGCGCAGAGAAAATGTAATGCGGTTAACTACAACTTCACCAAAACTAGTGCCAACAAATATCAAGAAGTTCAAGTAAGACAATTAGGCAATTGAATAGATAAATCCTATCTAATCATGCTTTCACTAATGAATATC
This sequence comes from Nicotiana noctiflora, assembly GCA_032618575.1. NCBI lineage: Eukaryota > Viridiplantae > Streptophyta > Magnoliopsida > Solanales > Solanaceae > Nicotiana > Nicotiana noctiflora. The sequence continues at coordinate 59,027 of JASVEL010000970.1, forward strand.
AGGTAAAAGTCGCAATTTAATCAACTAAGAACAGAAATACCACAAACTGGAAAATTCCAGTAAAGTGAGTTACAACAACCACCGCATGTACACGCCCGTCACCTCGCGTACAAGTCTTTTCAACTATCACATAATACCCTAGGGGTGAAGGTTCCCCCACACAAGGTTAGACAAGCCACTTACCTCGACTCCGGTACAGAAACCGCTAGGATACAACTCTCTTGCCGTGAATGTCGGCCTCCACAGGTGTAGTATCTGATAAAAATTAATAGAATCACATCAAAATAGGCCAATTGGGCATTACCCAATCAAAACAATTCAAAATACACCAAAAACCACAAGTTGCCAAAACCCGACTTTTGGTACACTTCTCGAAAAATTATAAAAGATACATATTCGGAACCTTCGTCTCAATACGAGTCTACGCATATAAAATTTACAAAATTCGAACTCCATTTGCCCATTCAAACCCTTGATTTTCTAAAATTTAAGCATATGGTGAAAATCCCCATAAAATACCCCAAATTCCTCCAACTTCATGAGATAGTTGCATAATTTTACCATTACAAAATCATAATTTGAGTCCATAGTTGATTACCTGATGAATCCCCTTGAATTTCACTTCAAAATCGCCCAAATCGCCTCTTAAGCTGAGCCCCAAATGTTTTGAAATGTTTCTGAAATTTCTAACTTCTGATATAATTAAACCCTCTGCAATTTTCGCTTTTGCGGACAATTTTCGCCTCTGCGATTCCGCTTCCGCGACCATTTGGTCGCTTCTGCGAACCTCAGGCCTAACTGGCCACTTCCGCTTCTGCGATCCCAGGACCGCTTCCGCGCGTCCGCTCCTGCGGAAACACATCCGCTCCTGCGGAGCTTCCTGCTTCTGCGGACTCGTCTAAGCGAATAGCTATCCACTTCTACGGATCTTCACCAAAGGAACCCAAACCGCTTCTGCGGTCATCCCTTCCGCACCAGCGGTGCTGCTTCTGCGGACAATGTTGCGCTTCAGCAAACCAAAACGCCTCTGCACTTCCTTGTCCATTCCTGCGGACTCGCCCCTGCGCTCTAATTTTCGCAGGAGCGAAAACAGCAGAACCAAAACTCCCAAACCTGCAATTTCCATGTTTTCCTCCCGTTTAACCATGCGAAAACACCCCGAGGCCCCCGAGGCCCCCGAGACCTCATCCAAACACACCAACACATCCTAATACCTTATTAAAACTTGTTCGAATGACCAAAACATGTCCTTAAATACAGAAAACATCCAATTATAGCGGATACAAGCCTAAGTTTTCATCTAAACTTCCGAAATCAACATCCAATCAAAAATCTGACCAAACGACGTTCGAATGACCTAAATATTTGCGGACATATCCAAAATCACTTAATGAAGCTACAAAAATTGTCGGAATTCCATTCCGACCCCCGAATCAAAATCTCACCTATCGTTCGGATTCTCCAAAATTTCAAACTTCGGCATTTCAAGCTTAATTGAGCTACAGACTTCCAAAATACATTCTAAACGCGCTCCCAACCCCGAAATCACCTAACGGAGCTAATGGAACCATCGAATTTCCATTCTGAGGTTGTTTTAATACTGTCCCGACTACGAGCCATTTTCCAACTATAAAGCTCCCATTTTAGGACTAAGTGTCCCAAAACACTCCAAATTCCAGAACCGACCCTCCCAGCAAACCACAATAGTAGAAATAAGCTTAGGGGAGCAGTTCAATTGGGGATCGGGGGTGTAAATTTTAAAAATGACCGGCCGGGTCAGTACAGGCTATTTGTTAAATAAGTGTTACCCTAATCCTGCCAGACCTAAGGTAGGCCGGGTAATAACAATTAAATATAAGGGGTAAAAGGGGAAGGGTAAATGGCATTATTGTGGATTGAATAGAGCACATTAGGGATAAAAATGACTTTAGTGTGTGTCGTTTCTGAAATTACTTAGAAAATAAAGGGTATAATAGGCAGAGGGCATTTGTGTAATAAATCATAGTAAGTAAGGGTAGTTGGGTAAAACCTGCCTAATAGAACTTAATATAGCTTCCCAGAACCTTCCAGCAAGGGTTCTAGGGAATTTCGATACATTTTTAATGAACTATTCTGAAATTAATTGAAAAGAATAAGGGGAGGGAATAGAATTAAATTATTTGAAATTGCCCCCCAAAATGCCATTATAAATAGGCTTCTTATAAGCCTGAAGAAGGGGTTGGACATCTTTGAATTAAAGGGTTCCATAGTTCAGAAATTTGGGTAAGATCTTAGATAATTGAAAAAGAGGTACATTGAAATTCACTGAACTATTGCTACTGTTTCATTGCTACTGGTTCAAGTGATATTTTGGACTTCTGTTCGTTCTTCTTCATCTGTTTGGATGAATTCACTGGGTCTTCTACTTGTTTGGTTGAACTCGCTGGGTTTTCTACTTTGAAATCGCACTTGTTGTTGTGTTAATCTGCCTTCACTACTGTTGGTACTTGGTTGCTGTCTATTGCTGATTATCTTCATCCTTCACTCTAGAACTCATTGTTTATCTCAATTTGATCAGGTACACTACTACCTCTAAAGGATGTAACTGAAGTGCTTTTGAAGGAATGAAATGCATGATTAATTTCCATTTGTACTTATATTTCTATTTTGTCATAGCTGTAATTCATAGATCTATTGTAATTCATTAGGAATGATTGTAATAATTAACAACTGTATGAATTCGATTAAGATTAGAGTAGAATAGTTAATGTATTAGTTAAACGTAGTTAGCTATAGCTTATTATCTAATTCGAAATTAAAAATAAGTTAAAATAAAGTTAATATACCTAAGTAAGTAAGAAGGCCATTCTGAAATTGGACCTAAGAAATGATATTTAATTACTCATGCTAATTAAATTTGAATCTGGTTCAATAAGGAATAAGTTGTTCAAATTTAAATTGTATCATCGCCTAGCCTCACTCAAAAATGATTTGGATATGGATTTTTTCAAGATTTCTGTGATTGTTCATAACTCAAACATGTTTAATTAGTATTACAATACTATTTCCCCTTAGTTTTAAAAATAAAGTGAAAAAATAAGTTCTACAATTAGAATTATGATAACCACTTAAGATCAAAACCTGCCGTATAGTATAATAACGCTGATACAAATTGCTATATTAGAATTCTTAGCTGGTTGTTAGATATTGAAGTTAGTAGCGATTGAAATGTAACTTGGTACCTTTTGAAATAATATGATTTTATTGGTTCTCTTTATCAATTGAAAACATTTGTTTAAATCCTGTTTTGGAACTGTTAGCTTGTTAAATTCTGTTACTCTGGGCCTAATAGTGAATATAGGCCCAGGTCTGACTAACTAGTTAATTGTGTTATCAAGTAAAGACAATAGAGTACGTTGGGCTTCAGAAGCCCAATTGCCTTTAATAATGGACTATTATGAAGTCCAACATCCAGGCCCAATAATGAATAAATGGCCTGGACTCCAATGTTACAGTTTAACACGAAAAACAGATATAAAAATAGGAAGAAAAAACAAAAATAGATAATGTAGTATATCAATAGGTTTGAACCTTAAAATAAGGGATGAGCCTTGTTTCGAACATAAAAATACATGGGGCCCCCAAACAGATTTTAATGTAAAAATGTTAGACTTGGAGGGATCATTTAGTGAATTTGACGGTCATTCCAAAAGATAATAAATACATAGACATTATAGGCACGATAAATAAAAAACACATTCCTAATACGGGTGCACATCTTATGTGACCCAAATCTCAAATCCCGGCGAAGCTGAAATGCACTAAAGTCACCGGCATAATGGTTGCGGTGTGAATTGAAATGTGTTTTTGTAACCTCGCAAGTCCTAAAAATCAACAAAGCCGAACATTAATAGCATTTGAAAACTGAAGCATATAAGGAAATCAAATAAAACAAATACGGCAGTTGAGCGACCGTGTTAGAACCACAGAATCCGGGAGTGCCTAACACCTTCTCCCGGGTTAACAGAATTCCTTATCTGGATTTCTAGTTTTGCGGACTGTAAAACAGAGTCATAATTTCCTCGGTTCAGGATTAAACCGGTGACTTGGGACACCTTTATTTTCCTAACTGGCGACTATTAAAATTAATAAATAAATCTCATTCCGAATGTCCTTTAAATGAAAAAACTCCTTCCCTGCTATTATTATATCCCTTCCCGGGGTGTAGTAGTAAATAGTTGGGTCACAAAAAAAAGGAGGTGTGACAGCTCTGGCGACTCTGCTGGGGACTAAGAAACCCAGAATTTCGGTTCAGGGTTTAAGAATTCGAGCTCAGTTAAATTGCTATTTTTAATTATATCTGATTTCATTATATGCTTTGATCAAGGTGCTATATGTTTACCGCTTTGATATTTCGTGAATTGTATATAAAAATTGTATCGAAAGCCCTTCTCTTCTTACCTCTGGGGATGTGCTTACTGGTTGAGACTACCCTTTCTGTTAAGTCAATACCCAATAAGAAATAGAGGCCGGATAAGTTACAAAGCCGGATGATCCCGCGGGTCCCCGATACGTAGCCCCCTCCTCGATCCGAGTTGTCCGCTCAGGTACACAGTCTAGTACCATTGAAAATTAGGATATCAAGTCTAGATTTAGGATGATTATTTGCGTCATATATGACTTACGGGACCCAACACAAGTGTTGGGCCCGTCTAGGACAGGTGACCCGGATATCAAAGACCGAGCATGATTATATGTTGCATTTATTTGTCCTGTGCTATTATGCTGACTGGCTAAATATCTGAAAAAAATAAAAAGAGAGAAAAATAGCAATTTTTAGAATAGCAATACCAAAATATTGACGAAACGCTATTGAAATTTTGAAAAGAAAAAGTCTGAAAATAGTCGAAATAATTTTGTCGACATAATTGGTCTTAAAACAATTTGACCGAACTACGCTGGTTTGATTCTCACTAATAGGAAAGATACGTAGGCAACCCGTGACGGGTCCAACCACCCCTTTTCAAAAAATAACAAATAATGTTGAATTTTTAGTTTTATATATAAAATCAAAGTGATGCCATTTTTTGAAAATAGCCGAATGTTCCGAAAGGACGCCGGAAGGCTGTTTGTGCAAAAAGGGCCGCTTTTGAAGTTATTTTTCTTTAAATAATAATAGCCTTGAAATTTTTGAATGAAATATGGAAAGGTTGATTGTTTTGAAATAATGAAAATTGTCCTTGAAAAAGATTTTTGTTTTCTTTTTGAATTAAATAAATCGCCTTTAATAAATGTGCAGGATGAGCACAATACAAAATGAACCCTTTGCACTAATGAACAAGATCCCTTTGGAGTTACGATTGTGGTGGAATGATTTAGGACAACATGGACAGGATTAGGTCAATAAATATTTGAAAGATCTTACTGGCCGCTTGACATAGTACCTCGAGGTGATATTATCCGAGCTTTAGTTGCTTGCTGGAATCCCGCATACAATGTGCTCCACTTCTCGGACTTTGAGCTTACTCTGACATTGGAGGAAATTGCTAACTACATCAGAAAGGGTGAGGTTCCCTTAAAAGACAAGTACCCGGTTGCTCCAAGGGCTATCACTGCGCATAGATTCCTCGACTCTTTAAGGATCGCCAGAAATGTTCACAATGAAGATTTGGTCCACTGGTTCTGGACCATGAACTTTATATAGTGCAGATATGGCCATGTTGGAGGAAAATGTTCCAATGAACAAACTCTGCAGTAATGCGAACCAGGCTAAGTGGGAGGAACACAGGTGTTTCGCCTTTATGGTAGCCTTTCTGGGGTTAATCATATTTTTGAGGAAAGACGGGAAAATCGACATTAGAGTTGCCGGAATTGCCAGTACTCTCTTTACCCAGGATAACAGTACTTTGGCACCAATGATAGTGGCCGATATCTTCCGTGCTCTCACGGCTTGCAAAGCGGGAGAAGATTTATTCGAAAGGTGTAATCTACTTCTTCAAATGTGGATGATAGAGCATTTATGCCGCCACCCTCAGTTTTCAAGCTATGGATAGTCTGAAAAGACATGTATCGAAGAATTCTATGTGAGGACAAAAGAGGCCAAGTTTCCACAAAGGACAAAGGGTTGGATCACATATTTATGATCAATGACTGCTAGCCAGATAGAATGGGCGTATGGATGGTTGACTCTTAATGAAGTCATATACATGCCAGCAGAAGGGTCGTATTTTCTATTAATGGGTCTCAAGAGTATCCAACCTTATGTGTCATACCGAGTATTAAGGCAAGTCGAAAGATATCAGATTGTGCCAAAAGATGGGGACCTCAGCCTTCAAGCAATAGAGATTAGTCCCAATGGGCAATTCCCGGAAGCAAAAATTCGACAAATATGGAATGAATGCCAATGTCTGAGAATGGACACCTGTGTAAGAGATTGGGCTAGAGGTGAAGTATCACTGGGATATTTCGCATGGTACCGTAGAGATGTTGAGCATGAGAGACCGACAGAGAGGCCTCATATTCAAGAATTTGCAGAGCAATCAAGGGAACAAAGGGATTGGATGGCCAAGGAAAATGAATATCGAGCCAGAATCAGCATGTTGGAAAAACAATTTCAGGACCTCAAATTCGAAAGGAGCGTACAAGCAGCAGCCGATGAGGGCGAAAAGAAACAGCCGAGGAAAGAAAATGAAACATTGAAGGCTTAGATTGCGAAAATGAGAACAACAACCAAAACCCCAGTTCGACTTGCACGGGATGAAAAGCTAATTGAAAATCTATAGCGCAAGGTGAACAATTATAGCTTTGATCTAGATAAAGTTGAGAAAGAATTAGTTGGGATTCGGAAACAATTGGCCAAGAATACGGAAGAAAGAGCTCGAATGGTTCAACGGTTAAAGGATAAACATAATGTTGAAGTAGCCCGATTAAGGAAGAAGATTGTTACAGCCAAGGTCAAAAGTAGCAAACAAACATAAGAATTTGATATAGAGAGAGAACATTGCTACATGGCCATGGACCGGTTAGAATTGGAGCTACAACAACTTCAAAAGAAGAGGCAGTAAACCTTGGATGCTCGTGCTGAACAGATTGGGAGGTTGTTTCAAGAGAAAGAGGTCATCAGGGAAAGAATTGTCAACATTTCTCAATACATTACGCGGAAATGCCAACTGTGCGAGGATACGACTCAGTGTACGTTTACCGCAGCAACAATGATCTTTGTGAAACAAGTGATGACCGACCTGGACAAACTCCAAAAGGGATTAGCATATAGGCCGGCGGTAAGACCGAACAATGTCTCGCGGGCACTAGGAGCTTTAATGTATTCATAGGGCATGCATTTTTGTATTTGTATTTTTCTGCATCTAGAAGGTTGTAGTACAACATTATATTTTGTAATCAATATTTGAATATCAATATAAATCCAAAAAGCTGTCATTATTTTTCCTTATATGCAAATTGCTTGGGCGATAGGCAAACATATAGGATCGAGAAACGCAAAAAAAAAGATAAAAGAAAAGAAAAACAATGAAAAAAAGAGATGAGTGGAAACAAAAGAAAAGAAAAGAAAAGCCGAGAAAGAAAATTGGCGGGTCAAAAAGAAGAATAATAATGTCGGGATGATGCATAATTGCTAGTCAAAAGTTGTGTTTTTTAAAACTTGTGATGTTTTTCTATTATGATCTAACTATTAACAAGTTTTTGTCGTTGATGAGTATCAGATAAAATAGTTAGCAACTGGCATTCTAGCACATCACAACTATAACACTCGTTCTAAAAGCATGACAAAAGCAGTAACCCAAGAAATTGAGCCGATAATCATGGATCCCGTGCAGGAGGAGGAAGTAATAGATGTGAATAGCATGAAGGAAGAAATGTATAAGTTGAAACAACATATGTCGAAAATGTATCAGGCGTGGTCAATGGGGCAACCCTTACCTTCTTACCTAGCTAACCCCACATATATTCCTCCCCCAAACCCGAACCAAGATCCATCCACCATGAATTCATCTTCTATATATCCTTCGTACCCACACTATTACGCCACTACATCACAAGTACCATCTTCACTGCCTAAACAAGCTCCACCACCACGACTCCAGGCCACTCCCATGTATGTGGCACCACCACCAGCCATTTTACACAAATCCTCTAGTGAGCCTGTATTTCATATCCATGATAATCATTACTACCCTCAAGAACCCACCTTCAGACAACATGATTCTTATACCCCACTTATCGATATGATAGAGGAGGAGAAACCTGCTAGAAACCCTGAACAAGAAGAGGTGGCCAAGAAAATGAAGAGCCTTGAGCAGTCATTTTGCAATATGCAGGGTCTGGGAGGCCAAATTAGTGTGGCGTACAAGTACTTATGTTTGTTCCCCGAGGTACAGCTACCCGCTGGGTTTAAATTGCAAACATTTGACATGTATGATGTCCATGGTGATCCAGTGGCCCATCTGAGAGGATACTGCAGCAAAATGCGTGGAGCTGGGGGAAAGGATGAATTACTTATGGCTTACTTAGTCAAAGCCTCAGTGGCTCAGCATTAGAATAGTACACCCGTCAAGATCATACCCGATGGTTCATTTGGGAAGATTTGGCTCAATCATTTGCGAACAATTTTCAATATAATCTTGAAATCATCCCTAATAGATTGTCATTGACAAAAATGGAAAAGAAGCCGGAGAGAGTTTTCGGGAGTATGGTTTCAGGTGGAGGGAACAGGCGGCCCGTATGGATCCACCAATGAAAGAAGGAGAAATGGTAGATTGTTTCTTACAACATTTGGAGCCGACATACTACGTGCATCTGGTGTCCGCAATTGGAAAGACCTTTAATGAGGTAGTGAAGATGGGAAGTTTTGTGGTAGAAGGTTTGAAAACGAACAAGATTATGAGCAACTCAGCCATCAAGGCTACAAATCAAGCAATTAAGACGGGGACGGGAGGATCAATTAGGAAGAATAAGAAAGAAGAAGTGGCGGTTATAGAGGGAAGATCTTGGTCCCGGGGACCCAACCCATATCATCACCAACCTCGCCCATACCAACCATATCCACCAGCACCGTATAACCCACCTCCACATTATTATCCTCCGACTGGCCGTCAATTTTATGTCCAACATGCCCAATCTTACCCACCACCTCCACCTTCATTGTGAAAGCCAGCTCTTGAGAATGTCTACCATGCCTAAAATTCCTACCCACCATAAAAAACCTACAAAATTCCTAACCAAACCAGTTTCCATCTTGACCCAGAAGTGAAAAGTGACAAGTCTTAGAGAAAGAAAACATTCACTCCTCTGGAAGAATCATATACCAGCTTCTTCCACCGATTGAGAGAATTGGGAATGCTGAGTCGCATTGAGCATAAAATTCCCAATCCTCCACCAAGAAACTTAGATCAATCCATCCATTGTGAATACTGTTATGGGGCACTTGGACATGATACGGAGAAATGTTGGCACTTAAAGTCTGCGATACAAGAACTCATTGACTCCAGAAGAATTGAGGTGCAAGCACCCGAGACTCCCAACATACTGCAAAATCCTTTGTCGGTGCATCATGAAACACATATGATAGAGCTAGTACAGGGAGAAAGCTACAAAAAACCCTCTCAGACTGTGATGGACAACGTGACTGTGAACAAAATATCTAAAGGAGAAAATATCCCAATACCCAAAGTGACCCCTACAGCGGTCAGGGTTGCCAAAGAAATGATAAAGAATGGGTTTTCTCCGGGAAAAGATCTAGGAGTTGCCTTGCAGGGTATGACACAACCAATTCGTCTTCCGGGTAGCACTAACACTTTAGGCCTGGGTTTCAAGCCAACCATCGCTGATATACAGAGAGCCAAAAGATTGAAAAAGAAAGGGTGGACCCTCCCCAAACCTATCTCAAAACTGTCCTACTCCTTTGTCAAACCTTGTACCCAAAGACGTCCGGCAACTGTCATGCCGGGCCTTGTAGAGATAAGGCCGGATGAAGAGCTCTTAGCAAGGTTTGAAAGGTTGTTTGAAGGGGTGAATATGATAGAAGCTGCCGAAGGAACAAGCAAGATGGATGTTCAATTTGTTGGACCCCACATCAGGCTAAATAATTGGGAAGCTACTCATCTTCCAATCAGGAAGGAGTTGTGGTAGTTAGCTTTTAATATTCCATTCCCAAAACTGTCTTGTTTCAAAAATTGTAATCCTATGTTCCGTCTAGTCAAATGTATCCAAACTTGTTACCTTTCAAAGTTTAATGAAATGCAATTTCTTTTTTCCTCTATTTTTAGCCTTATTTTATTTTTCTTCTCTTTTCTTGTACAGTCCAATATTTGCCGATTTCGATGATGTGTCATACATGAAGGATCCCCGGTCAAGTCTTGAAAATCGGATAGATATACAAGAAATTAAAAATGAATCTGAAGTGAAATATGAAGATGAGGAAGTGTTGGAGGCAATTAGTAAGGATTTGAGCCATTATGAAGAAAAACCCAAACCAAACTTAAATGAGACGGAGTCTATCAATTTAGTAAATGAAGAGAATATTCAGGAAACAAAGATTAGTGTACACTTAGAGGCTTCACTCATAGAAGATTTGATTGGGTTGTAATATGAGTACAAGGAAATATTTGCTTGGTCTTATTATGACATGCCCGGGCTCAGTACTGACTTGGTGGTACATAAGTTGCCTATTTATCCAGAATGCCGACCTATTAAGCAAAAGTTAAGGAAGTTCAAAACGGATATTACTATGAAAATAAAAGAAGAGGCCAATAAACAATTTGAGGCAAAGGTCATACGGGTCATCATTTATCCCACCTGGTTAGCCAATGTTGTGCATGTTCCAAAGAAAGACGGAAAAACCAGAGTGTGTGTTGATTATCGAGACCTCATTAAAGCCAGTCTGGAGGATGATATTCCATTGCCAAATATCTACATATTGATTGACAATTCTGCCAAACATGAGAGTGGTTCTTTCGTGGATTGTTATGCGGGTTATCATCAGATCCTAATGGACGAAAAAAGATGCAGAAAAGACAACCTTTATCATACCTTCAGGGACATATTGCTACAGAGTAATGTCGTTTGGGTTGAAGAATGCCGGATCTACATATATAAGGTCAATGACCATTATGTTTCATGACATGATACATCGAGAGATTGAGGCGTATGTGGATGACGTTATTATCAAGTCCAAAAAGTAGTGTTATCATGTCAAAGACTTGAGAAAGTTTTTCAGAGGCTTCGAAGATATAATCTCAAGCTCAATCTAGCTAAATGTGCTTTTAGAGTACCATCAGGAAAGTTATTGGGGTTCGTAGTAAGCCGGCGTGGTATTGAATTAGACCCGTCAAAGATAAAAACAATTCAGGACTTTCCTCCGCCAAAGAACAAGAAAGAGGTGATGAGTTTGTTGGGCAGGTTGAATTATATTAGCAGATTTATTGCTCAACTGACATTGACCTGTGAGCCCATTTTCAAATTATTAAAGAAATATGTTACGGTGAATTGCACTGAGGAATGTCAACATGTATTTGACAAAATCAAGGAATATTTGGCCAATCCTCCTGTGTTGGTTCCTCTAGAACCTAGAAGCCCATTAATCCTTTATCTGACTGTATTGGATAATTCTTTTGGCTGTGTACTGGGGCAGCATGATGAAACAGGGAAGAAAGAGCAAAAAATATACTATCTTAATAAGAAATTTATATCTTACGATGTAAAATACACTCAGCTGGAAAGAACATATTGTGCTTTAACATGGGTTGCGCAGAAGTTGAAACATTACTTGTCGGCTTATACCACTTATCTTATATCTCGGTTGGATCCACTGAAGTACATCTTCTAGAAGCCTATGCCCACAGGAAGGCTCGCTAAATGGAAAATTCTACTTACTGAGTTTGATATTATTTATATAACCCACACTGCAATGAAGGCACAAGCAGTCGCTGACCATTTGGTAAAAAGTCCAGTTGATGATGAGTATGAAATGTTAAAGACGTATTTTCCTGGTAATGAGATAATGAATATTGAGGAAATGGAACAAGACGACAAGTGGGGCTCGAAGCTATACTTTGATGGAGCCGTCAATAGCAAAAGGGTCGGAATTGGAGTAGTGCTCATTTTAGAAATGGTTCAGCATTATCCTGTTACCGCTCAGCTCTGATTTTTCTATACTAACAACATGGCCGTGTATGGAGCATGTATATTAGGATTAAGAATGGCAACAGATATGGGTGTTAAAGAGATTTTGGTCATGCGTGACTCGGATCTTTTGATACATCAGATTCAAGGTGAATGAGAGACAAGGGATTTGAAACTTATACCACATCGACAGTGTCTACATGAACTATCACAGAGTTTTCAGTCCATAGAGTTCAAGCATATCCCAAGAATGCACAACGAAATTGCAGATGCCTTGGCCACTTTGTCGTCCATGTTGCACCATCCAGACAAATACTATATAGATCCACTGCAGATACAAGTTCGTGATCAAAATGATTATTGTTTCACTGTAGAAAATGAACCTGACGGTGAGCCATAGTTCCACGATATTAAAGAATATTGAAGGATGAGGGTGTACCCAGTGCAAGCCACGGGAGATCAGAAAAGGGCTATAAGGCGACTAGCGAGTGGATTTTTCTTCAACGGAGGAGTTGTATACAAGAGAACCCCGGATTTGGGTTTACTGAGATGTATAGATGCACATCAGGCCACCACAATCATGGCTGAAATACATGCAGGAGCTTGTGGACCTCATATGAGTGGATATGTTTTGGCCAAGAAAATATTAAGTGCTGGATACTAATGGCTCATCATGGAGCGGGATTGCATTAGGTATGTGCAGAAATGCCATCAATGCCAGATACATGGATATTTGATTCATTCCACACCCTATGAGTTGCATACAATGTCAGCACCATGGCCATTCGTTGCTTGGGGCATGGATGTCATCGGTCCAATAGAACCCGCAGCATCTAATGGGCACAGGTTTATCCTGGTAGCAATTAATTATTTCACTAAATGGGTGGAGGCGAAGACATTTAAAGCAGTGACAAAGAAGGCGGTAGTGGATTTTGTACATACAAATATCATTTGTCGCTTCGGAATTCCTAAAGTGATTATCATGGACAATGGAGAAAATCTTAATAGTCACCTCAAGGCAGAGGCATGTCAAAAGTTCAAAATCTGCACCGTAACTCCACACCATATCAGCCTAAAGCAAATGGAGCAGTTGAGGCTGCAAATAAGAACATTAAGAAGATTCTCAGGAAAATAGTGGAAGAGTCAAGACAGTGGCATGAAAAATTACCATTTTCTCTAATGGGTTATCATACTATTGTGCGTACTTCAATTGGTGCAACCCCTTACTCATTGGCGTATGGAACGGAGGCAGTAATACCTGCAGAGATTGAAATACCTTCCTTCCGGATTATAGCTGAGGCTGAAATTGATCATGATGAATGGGTAAAAGCCTGGATAGAGCAATTAAGTTTGATCGATGAAAAAAGGTTAGCAGCAGTATGCCACGGATAACTGTACCAACGAAGGATGGCTAGAGAATATAACAAGAAGTGCGTCCACGGAAATTCAAAGTTGAATAGTTGGTGCTAAGATGTATTTTACCACACTGGGCCGAAGCAAAAGGAAAGTTTGCACCTAATTAACAAGGGCCATTCAAGGTGTCTCGGGTATTGTCCAACGGAGCTTTATATCTAACAGATGTGGAAGGAAAATGTGTAGAGACTGCCATCAATTGTGATGCAGTCAAGAGATACTATGTATGATTCCTTTTTTATATGTACAATTGTATTTGTCATAATTTTGAAATTGAAACGATGAAGGCGTTTTATTTCTTTATCCAAACACTTTACCCATTGCTACCCTTTTTGAGCCTTATTGCATTATTATTTCATACCCCTCTCTCGTAATCAATTATAAACAATGAAATAAAATGAAAAGAAAGAAAGAGAAAAAAAAAATAATGAAAAGAAAAGAAAAAGAGATTGAAGAAAAATGAAAATGAAGAAAAATGAAAAACAAATATAAAAAAATATACAAAAGAAAAATTGGGAAAAAGTCAAATGACGAAGATACCTTAGGGTACGAACTACGTTTGACTTGATCCCGAAATTGTACGTAGGCAACCTCAATGAGGTTCAGTCATGACAGAAATAAAATCCAAGATTCCCCAAATATTGAAACTGGGGCAGAAGTTATGTTTATGATTCCGAGAGTTGTAATTATTTTGAACCCACATTTAAATTTTGAGCCTTTATACCTTTCTTTCTAAACCTATTCAAAAGCCATATTACGGTCCAAAGGAAGACCTCCTGATTAATTTCAAAAAAATGACAATGCAATGGAGAGAAAGAGAAAAACATCAAGGACAATACCCAGGAGTTTGATGATAGAAAAATAAAGAAAAATAAATGAGAGAGTCTTATTGGTGAAAACCCTTACGGGCACCGTAAGGCGAATGTGAGTTGAGAGAGAAAAATAAATGAGAGAGTCTTATTGCTGAAAACCCTCACGGGAACCATAAGACGAAAGTGAGGAATGACCTGACGAAAGAAAGATGGCAAGATAAAAAGGTTTGGGTTAATGGAAATGAGAAATTAAGTCAGCAATGATCTAATTGGACAAACTGGTCGGATATTCAAATGCATGGCATGATCAAAAGAATCAGCCTTCATATCCAAATAAGTTATGTCTTTACTTAAAAATATCCTCACCCGTGAAATTCAGGTCATTGCAATTCATTCTATTTGTTCAAAACTAGTTGCCAGCTGATAGCTAACTACCAGCTTCTCATGTTGAATGGAATAATAATACTGGGTCCTTCAAAGGAAAAGAGAAAATCAAAACACATGGAGATCACATAGCCAAAGGAAATAAAAGAGGAAAGAAACAAAAATAGAAAAGCTAAATTGGATCACAATGAAGAATTGGGAAGACGATCAGGAATAAACTACAAAACAGTATGAAGCAAGATGAGGCAGACGGTGGAAGCAAGGCTAGCAAGAATGCCAGTTGCTAACCATCATTTTATAACTTATAAATTGTTCATTGATTTAGACAGGGACAAAAGATTCTAATTCTCACTAATCACTTTAAAGTGAATGTGACCAATGTGGGAGAAAACAATCAAAAAGAAGCAGCAATAAAGGAGAGAATCCACAATGGAGAACTTAATAATCAGGAACCTACCCGAACAACGAGGGAGGTATTATCTTTTATTTTCAGAATTTACACCCAGTTATCAAACTGAGGGAATATTTTTATGCATTTTCATTTCTGCATCAGGCGCCCACCTGGATAACAAGGAAATATTTTTCTGCATTTTTATTTCTGCATCAGGCGCCGACCTGGATAACGAGGGAATATTTTTCTGCATTTTCATTTCTGCATCAGGCGCGCACCTGGATAAAGAGGGAATATTTTTCTTCATTTTCATTTCTGCATCAGGCGCCCACCTGGATAACAAGGGAATAATTTTTTGCATTTTTATTTCTACATCAGGCGCCCACCTGGATAACAAGGGAATATTTTTCTGCATTTTCATTTCCGCATCAGGCGCCCACCTGGATAACAAGGGAATACTTTTTTGCATCAGGCGCCCACCTGGATAACGAGAGAATATTTTTTTGCATTTTTCAATTCTGCATCAGGCTCCCACCTGGATAACGAGGGAATATTTTTCTGGATTTTCATTTCTGCATCAAGCGCCCACCTGGATAACAAGGGAATACTTTTTCACATTTTCATTTCTGCATCAGGGGCCCACCTAGATAACAAGGGAATACTTTTCTGTATTTTCATTTCTGCATCAGGCGCCCACCTGGATAACAAGGGAATATTTTTCTGCATTTTCATTTCTGCATCAGGCGCCACCTGGATAACGAGGGAATATTTTCTACATTTTCAATTTCTGTTCAAGCGCCCACTTGTATAACAAGGGAATACTTTTCAGCATTTTCAATTTCTGTTCAGGCGCCCACCTGTATAACAAGGGAATATTTTTCTGTAATTTCAGTTCAGTTCAGGCGCCCACCTGTATAACAAGGAAATATTTTTCTGCAATTTCATTTCTGTTCAGGCGTCCACCTATATAACAAGGGAATACTTTCTGCATCTTAAAAGTTTTTCTTTTTTAACAAAGTAACATCATGATACATTGAAAACTCCATACTGGGGCAGAAGAAAAGTTTTTTTTGTTTTTGCAATAAGCAGGTACCAACCTGGAGAGCGAAGAAATGCATTTCTGAAGTAATACAAATGGAAATAAGCAATATGTTTGAAGCAAGTTACAAAATAGATGAATTATCAAAAATGGAAGATGCAAACAAAGAGCAAGATGCAAGATGAATGATCAAGGCAACGTAAGATGCGAGATATAGATAGGATGTTTTTTTTGTAATCCATAGACTATAGTTTAGGCTAGCTTCTTTAATTTTATTATCCCAGTGTTATAAGGTGTCAGTCAGCAATAACAGCGATAACAACAACAACAACAATGACATCACAGTCCCTTGGTAGTTTCTAACTACCAGACCTTCCCGAACTACACTGACATGATTTCTGTTTAGCCTAGGATATGTAGGCTACCTCTGAAGTAGGGTGCGGTCAAAAGTTTTTCAAAAATGCTTCATATGGAATATGCAAGTAGGCAAAAATCTCTTATTACTGCTCATTTATCTTTGCACTGAAACACTTTGTGTTCCTGAGC
>JASVEL010000971.1:0-173633 GCA_032618575.1 Nicotiana noctiflora
GTGCGGGGTCAATTGTGATTGGGGACTATGGCTTAGTCCGACTTGTTGGCACTGTGTTATGATATTAGGCTATTCTTGAGCCGTCGAACCTCTTTCTCGGATGGTTGCATACTATATTGTGATATTGGCTAATCTTGAGCCGTTGAACCTCCTTCTTGGACGGTTGAGTATACTTGTGGGCCGTGAGCCAGTTATTGGATCCCGCGAGGATCGTTATCATAGTCTTGTGAGATTGACATGCTAGTTTACTACCGGTCCGCAGCTATTTCTGTTATCATGCTATTTCCAATCTCTGGAACTTGATATTACTGTTTTCAACTGAAAAATGATAAAAGAGTTTTCAAAACTACTTTTGAGCCTGCGAGGCTGTATTTGCATATTAGGTGACTGGTAGTGGATCGGTCTGCGCGCCGCAACAGTATATATGTTGGATCGGACTGCACGCCGCAGTGATATTGTGCTTGGGCTGTAGGAGCCCCTCTGGAGTCTGAACCCCCACAGTGAGCACGGGTACCCAAATTGGATCGGGCTACGCGCTGTAGCGGTCATATCATGCATTGCATTGCATTTAGCTACATCTGCTAGTTGATATATTGTTTTGCTAGTACTTGTTGGTACGTGTACAGTTGATATTGATTCTGTGATAGGGTATTTGATTACAGCTTTACATAGTGCTTTATTGCGGATTTCTTATCTGCGTTGTGTTACCCTTGTTTATTACCACTGAGTCTGGCAGTACTCATTTTACTCCCTGCACCTTGTGTGCAGATCTAGGTACCTCTCAGCAGTGATCCAGTAGCTGTGCGAGGCGACATTTGTGGATATTCGAGGTAGCTGCAGCATCCGCAGACCCGATTCCTCCTTCTATCTTCTTTACTTTTAGTATTCTAGACTATCTCTATTTCAGGCTGCTTTAAAGACTTGTAATAGTGGCTCTTGACTTGTGGCACCGGATCGGTGGGTTATGTAGTGGTGTTATTATGATTTTCCGCACATTTTATATACTTCAAGCTTCTATTTATGCTAAATTTGCATTTAAACTCTGTTAATTGGTAATGAACTATATAAGATAGGGTTGTGGTTGATAAATGGTTGGTCTTGCCTAGCAATGTGTTGGGCGCCATCACGGCCGATTTGGGGTCGTGACAAGTTGGTATCAAAGCCTAGGTTTCGCAAGTCATGAGCCGGATTAGTAGAGTCTCGCGGATTGGTAGGGAGACGTCTGTATTTATCCTCGAGAGGCTACGGAACCTTTAGGAAAACTTCATATTCTTGAAATTCTTATTGTGCGACTTTATTGAACCGAGAACTAAACTTCTATTATTCTATTCTCTCACAGATGGTGAGGACACGAGCTACTGGACGAGGTGGATGACCACTAGTGCCACCCACTGAGGCCACCAGAGGTCGTGGACGCAGTCGTGGTCTTAGCAGAGGCAGAGGCAGAGTAGCGAGGGCAGCATCTATTGATCACCAGCTGCCCCAGCTCTATATCAGACTGCAACAGCACCAGTTCAGGCACCAACTGCGCCTATTGTGATCTATATGAGACCTTTGACACAGATCTTGACAGTTTGTACTATCCTAGCTCAGGCAGTTTCAGCCACCATAGCAATAGCTACTTTGCAAATCGGGGGAGGCAACCAGACCCCTGCTGCTCACACACCTAAGCATGCAGTGCAGGGACTAAAGATGCCAGAGGCACCTCTAGTTCAGCCGGTTATTCCTCCAGCAGCACCAGCTCCAGCTCCAGAGCATATGATTCAGGCTATGCCCGACGACGAGCAGCGTCGTCTTGAGAGATTTGGTAGACTTCAGCCACCCCATTTCAGTGGTGCTGAGGGCGAGAATGCCCAGGGTTTCTTGGACAAGTGTCAAAAGATGCTGCGTACAGCTGGTATTCTTGAGTCCAGCGGAGTTTCATTTACTACCTTTCGGTTCACTGGTCCCGCATTTGATTGGTGGGAAGAGTTTGAGAGGCGTAGGCCTGCAGGAGCAGCACCTCTCACATGGCAGCAGTTCTCTACTCTCTTTCTAGAGAAATATGTACCTCGGTCTCGTCGCGAGAAGCTACGTCGCCAGTTCGAGTGGTTGGTTCAGGGTGCACCGGTGTTGTTCGTGAAGAAGAAAGATGGCACAATGAGACTGTGCATTGATTACAGGCAGCTGAACAAGGTAACCGTGAAGAATAAGTACCCATTGCCTCGTATTGAAGACCTATTTGATCAGCTCCAAGGAGCTAGTATATTTTCTAAGATGCCTCGTGGTTCTGGTAGCTTCAGTGGTGCTCCAGCTAGAGGGCATTTTCAGCAGGGCAGAGGTCGCTCATCTAGACCTTCTCATTCAGGCCACCTTGAGCAGAGTGGAGCTTCTTCTGGTTGTCGTCGACAAGGATTCCAGCAGGGCCAGTCTTCACTTAGTGCCCTCCAAAGCCCAGAGTGCAGCACATACTACTTCTTTAACCCAGGGTTCATCTGCGGCGAGGGGTTCCATTCAGTCCCCTTCTCCAGCACCAGGTAGCTGTTTTGAGTGTGGTGAGTTTGGCCATATGAGGAGGTAGTGCCCTTGACTTCGTAGGGATAAGGCGCAGCGGAAGGATCAGCCCTCCTCTTCAGCACCATCGCAGGCTAGCAGAGGTGGAGGTCAGTCTTCTCGTAGTCGCCCTAGAGGCGAAGAGTGATCCAGTGGAGGCCCGGCACGATTCTATGCACTTCCTGATAGGCGTGATGCAGTTGCCTCTGATGTAGTGATTACAGGTATCATTTCTGTCTGTCACAGAGATGCCTCTGTTCTATTTGATCCAGGGTCCACATATTCTTACGTGTCCTCTTATTTTGCACATCATTTGGGTGCGACTCGTGGTAGTCTTGATTTACTGGTACATGTATCCACCCTCGTGGGTGATACGATTGTTGTGGATCATGTCTATAGATCCTGTGTTATATCTATTGGGGGTCTGGAGACCCAGGTAGATTTGTTATTATTGGGAATGGTGGACTTTGATGTTATATTGGGTATGGACTGGTTGTCTCTGTACCACGCTATATTGGACTGTCATGCTAAGACAGTTACATTGGCCATTCCTGGTATTTCTCAGATTGAGTGGCGGGGTTCGACTGATTTCGTCCCTAGCCGTGTCATTTCGTTCTTAAAAGCTCGGAAGATGGTTGAAAAAGGGTGTTTATCGTACTTATCTTTTGTGAGAGATGTGGGAGCTGAGTCTCCTAGCATTGATTATGTACCTGTTGTGAGGGACTTCCCGGATGTATTCCCCTCAGACCTGCCGGGCATGCCGCCGGACAGGGACATTGATTTTGGCATTGACTTGGTGCCGAGCACTCAGCCCATATCCGTTCCTCCTTATCGGATGGCACCAGCCGAGTTGAAAGAAGTGAAAGAGCAGCTTCAGGAGCTTCTGGATAAGGGTTTTATCCACCCTAGTGTGTCCCCGTGGGGTGCGCCGGTATTATTTGTTAAAAAGAAAGATGGTTCCATGCGAATGTGTACTGATTATAGGCAATTGAACAAAGTGACAATGAAGAACAAGTACCCTCTACCGCGCATAGATGATTTGTTTGACCAATTACAGGGTGCAAGGGTGTTTTCTAAGATCGATCTTCGTTCAGGCTATCATCAGCTGAAGATCAGAGACTCAGATATATTAAAGACTGCATTTAGGACCCGATATGGTCATTATGAGTTTCTTGTGATGTCGTTTGGGCTGACCAACGCCCCGGCAGCATTTATGCATCTGATGAACAGTGTGTTCAGGCCCTATTTGGATTCATTTGTGATTGTGTTCATTGATGACATTCTAGTCTACTCCCGTAGTCAGGAGGAGCATGCTCAGCATTTGAGTATTGTGTTGCAGAGATTGAGGGAGGAGAAGCTATATGCTAAATTCTCCAAGTGCGAGTTTTGGCTCGAGTCCGTAGCATTTATGGGACATGTGGTGTCTCGTGATGGTATTCAAGTTGATCCGAAGAAGATAGAGGCGGTGCAGAGTTGGCCTAGACCGTCCTCAGCTAGAGAGATCAGGAGTTTTCTTGGCTTGGCGGGATATTATCGCCGGTTTGTTCAGGGATTTTCATCCATTGCTTCTTCATTGACTAAATTGACCCAGAAGGTGCACCATTCGTGTGGTCGGATGAGTGTGAGGAGAGCTTTAAGAAGCTCAAGACAGTTTTGACCACAGCTACAGTGTTAGTATTGCCATCAGTTTCGGGTTCATATACTATTTATTGTGATGCCTCGAGAGTGGGGATAGGTTGTGTGTTGATGCAGGAAGGTAAGGTGATTGCTTACGCTTCTCGGCAGTTGAAGCCACATGAGAAAAACTATCATGTTCATGATTTGGAGCTAGCCGCCATTGTTCATGCCTTGAAGATTTGGAGGCACTATTTGCACGGCGTGTCTTATGAGGTGTATACCGACCATCGTAGTCTCCAACACTTGTTCAAACAGAAAGATCTTAATTTGAGGCAGCGGAGATGGCTTGAGTTGCTTAAGGATTATGACATTACTATTTTATATCATCCGGGAAAGGCCAATGTGGTGGCCGATGCTTTGAGCCGGAAGGCAGTCGGTATGGGGAGCTTGGCATATATTCCAGCTGAGGAGAGGCCATTTGCTTATGATGTTCACGTGCTAGCCAATCGGCTAGTGAGGTTAGATATTTCGGAGCCTAGCCGGGTATTGGCTTGTGTTGTATCTCGGTCATCTCTATATGATCGTATTCGTGAGCGCTAGTATGATGATCCACATTTGGCTGTCCTTAAGGAGATAGAGTTCATCATGATGATGCTAGAGATGTTACCATTGATAGTGACGGCGTATTGAGGATGCAGGGCCGGATATGTGTGCCCAATGTTGATGGCCTTCGTGAGTTGATTCTGGAGGAGGCCCATAGCTCGCGGTATTCTATCCATCCAGAGCCGCAAAGATGTATCAAGATTTGAAACAGCACTATTGGTGGAGAAAGATGAAAATGGACATTGTCGGACATGTAGCACGGTGCCTCAACTGTCAGCAGGTTAAGTACGAGCATCAGAGGCCCGGTGGTGTATTTCAGCGCATTGATATTCCTGAGTGGAAATGGGAGAGGATCACTATGGACTTTGTTACTGGACTCCCTCGGACGGCGAGGAAGTTTGATTCTGTATGGGTGATTGTGGATAGGCTGACCAAGTCAGCTCACTTCATTCCAGTTAGTACTACCTACTCATCAGAGCGGTTGGCAGCGATCTTTATTCGAGAGATTGTTCGGTTGCATGGGGTCCCAGTGTCTATCATATCCGACAGGGGTACTCAGTTCACTTCTCGGTTTTGGAGAGCATTTCAGCGAGAGATGGGTACGCGGGTTGAGTTGAGTACAGCATTTCACCCCCAGACAGACGGACAGTCTGAGCGCACTATTCAGATCTTGGAGGATATGTTGCGAGCTTGTGTGATTGACTTTGGTGGTTCGTGGGATGAGTTCCTACCACTTGCTGAGTTTGCCTACAACAACAGTTATCAGTCGAGTATTCAGATGGCCCCGTATGAGGCATTGTATGGCAGACGGTGTAGATCCCCCGTGGGATGGTTTGAGTCTGGTGAGGATAGATTGATAGGGACTGAGTTAGTCCAGGATGCTCTGGATAGAGCAAAGTTGATCCAGGAGAGGCTTCGTACAGCACAGTCTCGCCAGAAGAGTTATGCGGACCATAGATTTTGAGAGTTGTCTTTCATGGTTGGTGACAGAGTATTGTTTAAGGTTTCACCCATGAAGGGTGTCATGAGGTTCGGGAAGAAAGGGAGAAGTTGAGTCCCAGGTACATTGGTCCTTTTGAGATACTCAGGAGAGTTGGAGAGGTGGCATATGAGTTGGCCTTGCCGCCTAGCTTATCCAGCGTTCATCCAGTATTCCATGTGTCTATGCTCCGGAAGTACATTGGAGATCCGTCTCATGTATTAGACTTCAGTACCATTCGGCTTGATGGTGATCTATCCTATGATGTGGAGCCTATTGCTATTTTGGGTCGTCAGGTGAGAAAATTGAGGTCTAAGGAGATTGCATCAGTTAAGGTTCAGTGGAGAGGTCGACCCGTAGAGGAGGCCATTTGGGAGATCGAGCAGGAGATGCGGATCAAATATCCTCACTTGTTTGAGACTTCAGGTATGTTTCTTGACCCGCTCGAGGACGAGCGTTTGCTTAAGAGGGGAGAATGTGACGACCCGGCCCGTCGTCACGGGAATTACCACCCCTTTATGTTGTAATTACATGTTCTATGCTTTTATATTAGTGTTAGAGTCTATCGGGTGAGTTAGGAGTGAATTGGATTGAAAATGAGGCGTATAGCCTTTTTGAAGGAAACGTGAATAAAGAAAGTCAACCCGGAGTTGACTATTTGGTTAGAGGGCTCGAAATTGGATTCTGATGATTTAGTTAGTTCCAGGAGGTGATTTGTGACTTAGGGGAGCAATCGGAATTGAATTTGGAGGTCCGGTGTAGAAATAGGCTTGAATTGGCTAAGGTTGAATTTTCGCGAAATCCGAATGGTAGGTGAGATTTTGATCCGGGGGTCGGAATGGAATTCCGACAATTCCTGTAGCTTCGTTATGTGATTTTGGATATTTCCGCAAAATTTCAGGTCATTCAGATGTTGTTTGGTCGGGTTTTTGATTGATTGTGTAATTCGGAATGTTTTAAGGAATTTAGGCTTGAATTCGATGTGAATTATGGGTTTTTATGTTATTAGACGTGTTTTGAGGATTGGAACAAGTTCGAATAAGATATTAGGATGTGTTGGTGTGTTTGGATGAGGTCCCGGGGGCCTCGAGGTGTTTTCGGATGGCTAAATGGGAGAAAACATGGAAAAATTGCAGGTTTGTGGTTCTGTTCTGTTGTTTTCGCTCCTGCGGAAATGGGAGCGCTGGTTCTGTTGTTTTCGCTCCTGCGGAAATGGGGGCGCAGGAGCAAGTCCACAGAAGCGGATACTGGAGCGCAGGAGCGAGTCCGCAGAAGCGGATACTGGAGCGCAGAAGCGCTGTTGATCGCGGAAGCGGAGTTTCGTCCGCAGGAGCGGCACCGCTGGTGCGGAAAGTGAGCCGCAGAAGCGGAATTGGCCGGCTAGGCCTGGAAATGCAGAAGCGACCCTCTGGTCGCGGATACGGGCTCGCAGGAGCGGACTCCTGTCCGCATAAGCGGGAAGGACCGCAGAGGCGGAGGGTATTCCGCAGAAGCGGTTTCGCATGGGCGGAAAATGGTCCGCAGAAGCGAAAATCGCAGTGAGTTAAGTGTATCAGAAGTTAGAAAATTTCAGAAACATTTCACACATTTGGGTCTCGGCATAAGGAGGCGATTTGGGCGATTTTGAAGAGAAACTCAAGGGAAATCATCAGGTAATCAACTATGGACTTATACTAAGATTAGTATTGGTAATATTATACAATTATATCATGAAAATGGAGGAATTTGGGGTAATTTATGGAGGATTTAGCCCTAGGCTTGAACTTTAGAAAATCAAGGTTTTGAATGGGCAAATGGAGTCCGAATTTGGTAAATCTTATATGCTTAGACACGTATCGAGATGAGGGTTCCGAATATGTGACTTTTGTAATTTTTCGAGAAGCGTACCAAAAGTCAGGTTTTGGCAACTTTGCCATTTTTGGTGTAAATCGAATTGTATTGATTGGGTGTCGTCCCATTGGCCTAATTTGTTGTATTTCTACTATATTTGATCAGATTCTACGCGTG
The DNA here is from genome assembly GCA_032618575.1 of Nicotiana noctiflora. Classification (NCBI taxonomy): domain Eukaryota; kingdom Viridiplantae; phylum Streptophyta; class Magnoliopsida; order Solanales; family Solanaceae; genus Nicotiana; species Nicotiana noctiflora. The sequence goes on from JASVEL010000971.1 coordinate 7,739, forward strand.
CGGAACTTGATTCTCGTGGCAAGGGCATTGCGGAGTAGTCGTCGTGCTGTATTGAGGTGAGTAATAGATGTGGGTGATGACCAGTGGGTTCGAAACCGGTATACCACTTTGTGACGCTGTATAGCGGCGAGACACGTACTCTCTTGTGAGTGCGGGGTCGATTGTGATTGGGGACTATGGCTTAGTCCGACTTGTTGGCACTGTGTTATGATATTGGCTATTCTTGAGCCGTCGAACCTCCTTCTCGGATGGTTGCATACTATATATTGTGATATTGGCCACTCTTGAGCCGAGGAACCCCCTTCTTGGGCGGTTGAGTATACTTGTGGGCCGTGAGCCAGTTATTGGATCCCGCGAGGATCGTTATCATTGTCTTATCATATTGACATGTTAGTTACTACCGGTCCGTAGCTATTTCTGTTATCATGCTATTTCCAATCTCTGGAACTTGGTATTACTGTTTTCCAACTGAAACATGATAAAAAGGTTTTCAAAACTACTTTTCAAAACTACTTTTGAGCCTGCGAGGCTGCATTTGCATTTCGCTGATTGGTAGTGGATCGGACTGCACACCGCAGCATATATTCATGATATTGTGCTTGGGCTGTAGGAGCCCCTGTGGAGTCTGAAACCCCACGGTGAGCACGGGTACCCAAATTGGATCGGGCTACGCGCCGTAGCTGTCATTTCATGCATTGCATTGCATTTAGCTACATCTGCTAGCTGTTATACTTGTTGTTGATATTGTTGGCTCTGTAGTGTTGATATTGAACTGTTACAGGGTATTAGTTACAGCTTTACATAGTGTTTTATTGTGGATTTCTTATCTACGCTATCTTACCCCTATTTATTACCACCGAGTTTGGCAAGTACTCATTTTACTTCCTGCACCTTGTGTGCAGATCCAGGTACCTCTCAGCAGTGATCCAGTAGCTGTTCGAGGCGACATCTGTAGGATATCTGAGGTAGCTGCAGAGTCCGCATGACCCGATATTCCTTCTCACTGTCTTTTGATTCTGTATTGCTATTTCTTTCCGCACTTGGTATCTTGTAAACCATATATACTTATGTTCATTAGAGGCTCATGACTCTGGACCCTTCGGTCTATGGGAGTTGGTATATTTTGGGACTTGGTTCCTCGTTTTCGATATATCTATCACTGTTGAATTATTCCGTTATGCTTAAATTGGATAAAGTGAGCTTATGGCTCCGTGATTGTTGTTAATTGGTCAGGCTGGCCTAGCAATGTGTTGGGCGCCATCATGACCGGATTTGGGGTCGTGACAAGGTTCTGCAGACGCCGGCAGCTACCTCGTAGTCTCCGCAAAAGTAGATATGAGTAAGCAGCTACAACAACTCAACTGCTCTCGGGCACCTGTGAATTTGTACAAAAAAAGTGCATGGGAGTAGGGTGAGTATATTTCAACTCAGTGAGTAATAAGAATAAACAATAACTGAAAATAAGAACTCCTGTACTATCACTAAACAGTTCTAAGGCAAACCCCCACATGTAAGTCATCACTACAGTGAGTACTCTGATCTCCAGTCCACATCTATCTCAACAAGGTCCCGCACTATCCAAATCCTCACTCGTATCGCTACGGTGTACAGCCATCTCAATGTATGAAGGTATATACATATGTCTATAATGTATAAGTATTTAAGTATGTATAAGGATATGGATAAGTATAATGCTACGGCGTGTAGCCCGCTCCAATACATATAACGCTGCGGCGCACAGCTCGCTCCATTTAACGTCGACGGTGCTCACTAGGGGTGTATACAGACTTCGGAGGGGCTCCTTAGGCCCACGCGCTATGATACTGCGAATTGTAGAATTAAATCCTAAATGCAAATGCGATATATATATATATATATATATATATATATATATATATATATATATATATATATATATATATATATATATATATATATATATATATATATATATATATATATATATATATACATACATATATAACTATACTGTTGCGGCAACTCGATCCCATAATATACTCCAGCGCTCACTGAGAATGTTTGCAGACTCAAACTCCGAAGGAGCTCCTACAGCCCAAGCGCAATAATACTGCGGGGCTCCTATAGCCCAAGCACAATATTATTGCGGTGTGCAGTCCGATCCAACATATATACCCGGCGTGCGACCCGATCCAATATAGGTATATATATATATATATATATATATATATATATATATATATATATATATGATACCTCATAATGGGTCCTCGACCCTATCCCAGTCAGTATAGGATTGGCCTTTCAGGCCCACTCAGCTAAATCGGGAAATTTCCACCCTAAGTAATCTATCTCTCACAGTACACATCTAGTACTGGCTCTTAATATGCTATTCAGCTAGATTTACGGCTGAGTGTAAGTTTCAAACATGATATAGTGGTCGCCTAGCTCTACAGGTCCCCTAATGCTCTACAGATCGACACAAGGCCCCAAACATGTCTATTAGCCCAATTACACAGTTATAATCTCATTATCAGTCATAATACACAATACGCTATTAGCCGGGAAGGACCAAGTCCAATTCCCCAATCACAATGTCACCACGCCCGTCACAAGATGCGTGTCTCATCTCAACATAGCACTGTGAAGTGCTAGTACGGGGTTTCAAACCCTCAGTACATTATTTACTATCACCACTCACCTCGAACCGATAGAAGTCCTAGCTCCCTTTGCGCTTGCCTCGTAAATCAATCTCCTCGGATGCCAAATCTGCTCAAAATCAATGAGAATACATCAATATATGCCAAATTCACGCAACCCATTCGAAATAACTCAAATTGCATCAAAACCCACAAAGTTGTCAAAATCCTACTTTTGGTACGCTTCCCGAAAAATTACAAAAGTTACATATTCAGAATCCTCTTCTCAGTACGAGTCTATGCATATAACGTTTTCCAAAATCGGACTCCGTTTGCCCACTAAAATCGACATTTTACCAAAGCCCTGGCTTAGGATAAATTCCCCCATAATTTCATCCAATTTCAGTAAAATAGAGGAGGATTTCATCATAAAAACGCGTAACTACACCACAAAACTTACCTCCGACGATAACCCAATGAAATCCTAGCTATTTCCCGTCACTTTCTCTCTCTAGGGCTCAACACTGGAGGTTTGAGAATGAAAACCTGCGTATGAAATGTTCTGGAATCAAAGTCTCTGCCCAGGGACTTTACCCTTCTCGAACGCGACACTACCCACGCGTTCGCAATGAACAAAAATTGCAGTCTCCGGATTTACTCTACGCGAACGCGTGCTTCCAGCCACGTTCGCGATGCCCAAACTCCCAAACATACGCGAATGCATGCAACCTCCCACAAATGCGATGCCTCCGGACCTGACCCTACGCGCTCGCGTTCCACCTATCGCGAACTCGATGAACAACCTCCGATACTCTTCGCGAACGCGAGGACCCCTACGCAAACGCGAAGAAGGAATTTCTTCTGCAGATATTGTAGCAATTCAGCTGCTGCCTTGACCCAAAAATGGTCCGTTTGGACCCCTGAATTCATCACGAGGCCCCCGGGACCCCAACGAAAAACATCAACATACTCCATAACACGATACAAACTTGTTCCAATCATAAAAACATGCCCTCAAACACGGAAAACATCAAATCCAAGCAAATTCAAGCCTAATTTTTCATTCAAACTTCCGCAATCGACATTCGATCAAAAACCCGACCAAACGACCTCCGAATGACCTGAAATTTTGCAGGCACATCCAAAATCAACTAACGAAGCTACTGCAACTGTCGAAATTCCATTCCGACTCTCGGATAAAAAATCTCACCTACCGATCGGATATCGCCAAAATTCAACTTTAGCCAATTCAAGCCTAAAATTGCACCGGACCTCCAAATTCACTTCCAATCGCTCTCCTAGCTCATAAATGACCTCCTGGAGCTGACCGAATCATCAGAATTCAATTCCGAGCTCTCTAACTCACAAGTCAACATCCAGCTGACTTTTCTCAACTATTCCTTCTTCTAAGAGACTATTTGTCTCAATTTCAACCAAACTCAACCGGGATTGACTCAAACTTACCCAACATGCATATTGCAACATTAAAAAGCATATAACGGGAATAACGGGGTGATAACTCACATGATGACGGGTCGGGTTATCACATTCTCCCCAACTTAAGAAAAGGCTCATCCTCGAGCGGGTCAAGAAACATACCTGGAGACTCAAATAGGTGAGGATATCTGCTCCGCATCTCCTACTCGAGCTCCCAAGTAGCCTCCTCCACGGGCCGACCTCTCCACTGCACCTTGACTGAAGCAATCTCCTTGGACCTTAATTTTCGAACCTTTCTAGCCAGAATAGCCACTGGTTCCACATCATAAGATAGATCACCATCAAGCTGAATGGAACTTAAGTCTAATACATGAGACGAATCCCTGATCTACTTCCGGAGCATAGACACATGGAATACTGGATGAATGCTGGATAAGCTGGGTGGCAAGGCCAACTCATATGTGACCTCTCCAACCCTCCTGAGTATCTCAAAAGGACCAATGTACCTGGGATTCAGCTTCCCCTTCTTCCCGAACCTCATGACACCCTTCGTGGGTGAAACCTTCAACAATACTCTATCACCAACCATGAAAGACAACTCTCGAACCCTACGGTCTGCATAACTCTTCTGGCGAGACTGTGTTGTGCGAAGCCTCTCCTGAATCAACTTCACTCTATCCAGAGCATCCTGAACTAACTCAGTCCCTATCAATCTATCCTCACCAGGCTCAAACTATCCCACGGGAGATCTAGACCGTCTACCATACAATGCCTCGTACAGGGCCATCTGAATACTCGACTAATAACTGTTGTTGTAGGCAAACTCAGCAAGTGGCAAGAAATCATCCCACGAACCACCAAAGCCAATCACACATGCTCGCAACATATCCTCTAGGATCTGAATAGTGCGCTCAGACTGCCCGTCCATCTGAGGGTGGAATGCGATGCTCAACTCAACCCGCGTACCCATCTCCCGCTAAAATGCTCTCCAAAACTGAGAAGTGAACTGAGTGCCTCTGTCAGATATAATAGACACTGGGACCCCATGCAACCTGACAATCTCCCGAATAAAGATCGCCGCCAACCGCTCCGATGAGTAAGTAGTACAAACTGGGATGAAATGTGCGGACTTGGTCAGCCGATCAACAATCACCCATACAGAATCAAACTTCCTCGCTGTCCGAAGAAGCACAGTAACAAAATCCATGGTGATCCTCTCCCATTTCCACTCGGGAATAACCATACTCTGAAGAACACCGCCCGGTCTCTGATGCTCATATTTGACCTGCTGGCAATTAAGGCACTTGGCTACATGCCTAACAATATCCATCTTCATCCTTCTCCACCAGTAGTGCTATCTCAAATCTTGGTACATCTTTGCGGCACCTGGGTGAATGGAGTACCGCAAACTGTATGCCTCCTCTAGTATCAACTCCCGCAAGCCATCTACATTGGGCACGCATATACAGCCCTGCATCCTCAGAACACCATCACTGTCGATAGTCAAATCCCTAGAATCATTGTGCAGCATTCTTTCCTTAAGGACAAGCAACTGTGGGTCATCATACTGTCGCTCCCCGATGCGATCATATAAAGAAGATCGAGAAACAACATAAGCCAACACTCGACTCGGCTCCGAAATATCCAACCTCACTAGACGATTAGCTAGGGCCTGAAAGTCATAAGAAAATGGCCTCTTCCCAACTGAGATGAAAGCTAGGCTGCCCATACTGATCGCCTTTCGACTCAAGGCATCGGCCACAATATTGTCCTTCCCCGGATGATACAAGATAGTGATGTCATAATACTTAAGCAACTCCAGCCACCTCCGCTGTCTCAAATTAAGGTCTTTCTGTCTGAATAAGTGCTGAAGACTGCGTTGATCCGTGTACACCTCATATGAGACACCATACAGGTAATGCCTCCAAATTTTCAAAGCGTGAACTATGGCTGCTAGCTCCAAATCATGAACAGGGTAGTTCTTCTCATGGGGCTTCAACTGGCGAGAAGCATAAGCAATGACCCTACCCTCCTGCATCAACACACAACCAATGCCAAATCCTGAGGCATCACAATACATAATATAAGGATCTGAAGCTAACGGCAGTATCAAGACTGGTGCTGTGGTCAGTGTTGTCTTGAGCTTCTGAAAGCTCTTGATAATAGGTGAATTTGACTATAATTATACCCTAAATAATCACACTTTATTATGAGAACAATGTTGTTAAAAGGACAAAATGCTTTGATTAGTGTTTGATTGTGTTTTACAAGTACATGTGATGCATTGGATACTTTAAAAAGCCATTTTGAAGCCATAAGTTGATGAAAAGGCCAAGAGAAGAGCTAAAGTGAAAAGGGCTGGACGAAGCAGTGAAGAAACAGAAGCACTGTTCATCCGCGGTCCACTCGCGGTCGCGGATGAACCGCGAGAAACGAAGCCCTCTGAATCTTGACTGTTCGCGGTCCGCTCGCGGCCGCGAACAAACCGCGAAGGCCCCAGCGGAAGTTATCCCAATTGGACTCTAATTTGTTTTCTTAGCTCTAAAACCTCTATATAAACTCCTAGTTTGCCCCATAGAGGCATGTACTTTATTTCTTCAATACTTTTGCAAGGTTTAGTTGGAGAGATTCCTCTCAAAACTCTTTCTTTATTTTTATCAAGCAATTCTTTATGATTTCAATTATTATTCTTGTTTCTTCAAGCATGAGTAGCTAAATTCTTTTCTAAGGTTTTGATGGAACCTATTGATTGATGAACTTATCGTTTATGTGAGTACAAATTGTGACTTAGATTTCTATTTGTTCAACTTCATTCTTATTGTAGTTAATTGGTAGACGTCCCGATTAGCGGTGCCTATTTAGTGTGCATAACTTGGAAAAGAGTGCATATTTAGGTTTATTGTTGAACAACACCACACCTAGGTTATTAGAGGAATCTATAATTTTAGGCGTAAAGACGGGATTAGGAATAACGAAGTCTTGGGTGCAATCTAAAGTGAACTATTCAAATTAAAGCTAGCTAGAGTAGCTCGGGAGAGTGCACTAGTAAATTATTGTAATTGCTCGGGAGAGGGTTACGATACACATAGCGTTCATGATTGATAGAATATATTAACAATTTGTATGAGCATAACGATAAGGGATTCAATCAATAGGGGAAATCAATACCTTAGTCTTTCTCCATATTATTTTACTTAACATTAAATTCTTTCTTTTAAGAATTTTTTAATTCTTGCAAACTAGCTATTCGAAAATCATACACAAAGATATTCTAAATTTTGGGAACTTGATTCGTAAGTACTCTTGGGTTGTGAAAGTTGTGATTGATAGGTTAATTCTCTGTGGGATCGATCTTGGACTTATTAAACCAAGTTATATTGACTACGACCGTTGCTTGGACGTGAATCAATTTTAGCGCCGTTGCCGGGGAATTAACGGAATTATCAATTGCCATTGCCAGAACTTCAAGATTCTTGTGTATTCAGGTTCTTTCTACACTCTACATTGAATATTTTGACGTTTGTTGATTTGGGTATTCGGGTGCATGCCTAGAAAATCTGCAAGGACTGGAGAACTAATTGAAGGACTCTCAGACCCCGAGCAAACCTTCCGGGCACATAACAAAGCCATCAAACAAATTCAACAATCTCAACAACCAATCAAACTAGACTTCGACATGGGTGACATGAACGCTCGAAACCAGCAAGCAGGGCTAAACATGCAAGAGGCACAGGAGGCACAAGAAGGTGCATTGTTCGACTGGGCACAACCCACAACGGATAATTTGGCAACTGCCATCGTTGTGCCAGCAATTCAAGCTGAGTCTTTCGAGATTACTAACAACATGCTTCACTTGTTGCAAAACAAGGGATTATTCTCTGGGTCTCAGGTTGAAGATCCACAGCAGCACCTCAAGAACTTTCTATCAATATGCAAAACACAAAGACAACAGAATGTAACTCCGGAAGCTATCAGATTAATACTTTTTCCATTCTCAGTTACAGGAGCAGCACAGATATGGCTAAACTCACTCCCGATAAACTCCATTGCAACTTGGGATGAGTTAGTCAAACAATTCCACAACAAGTTTCATCCACCCAACAAAACAGCTCAACAAATTGATGAGATTGTGAGCTTCAAGCAGAAACCAATGGAGACATTACATGAAACTTGGGGCAGATTCAAGGGTATGCTTGTTATGTGTCCTCACCATGGGATTCTGGAGCAGATGTTGGGTCAAAGGTTCTACATGGGGCTTTCTGATAGTATGAAGAATATTGTAGATGATTCAGCAGGTGGGGCCTTTTCTGAGCAAGACTTGGAGAGAGGGCCAAAATTTGCTAGACAAGATGGCTCAAAATTCCGGGTGGACGTCCAGGAATGCTCCTATCACACCAGTGGTACACTCTGTACCTCTGGATCCATCCAACACTCTAGAGGAGAACATGGCAACTTTACTGACACAAATGAGCATCCTGACAAAGAAAGTGGAAGAATCAGGGGTTAAGCAGCAAGTTCACATTGTAGACACTACCAATGGTGGTTTATGCACATCTTGCGTTAGCCAACCCATAGGTAATCCATGGACTGCAGACCAAGAACATCATCATCAACATGAAGATATGAACTATGTGACTAACTATGGAGGGCAGCGACAGGGTAACCAGAGTTGGGGTCAGCAAGCTCCACAGCAGTACAGGCCTCCTCAGCCACAATATAATGCGGCGGGTATGAGGCCACCACACAACATGGCTCCATATCCTAGACCTCAGAATTTCAGCAATCAGCAGCAGGGATATCATCCACCTCCACCACAGCATGGGGGTAGACAAGACGATGGGTTCGCAAGGTTGGAAGCTATGATGCAGCAGGTAATTGGGTCAAATGCCAAAACCAATGAGAGAATAGATGCACATGATGCAGCAATCAAAAATATGGAAGTGCAGATGGGGCAGATTGCTATGTCACTAAATAATCGACCTCAAGGGACATTACCTGCAGACACTCAAACGAACCCGAAGGACCAAATCCCAAAGCAAATAATGGCAGTGACTCTGAGAAGCGGTAGAGATCTTGATGTTGAGAATGAAAGTGAAAATATTGACAGACAGGCTGAGACACCTATGCCATTACCCATGGAACTAGATGAATCCACAGGATTGACAAAAGCCACGGTCCAGCCAATTGCTGATAATAAAGAAGCACAACAAGGAGCGGAAAAAGTAGCCGAACAGGTAGAGCAGCAGGTTGAAGAAAAAGTGATAGAAAAAGAAAAATCCCAAGTCACTGGGAAGAAGAGGCCTCCACCACCATTCCCCCAAAGGTTGGCCAAACACCAAAAAGAGGAACAATACAAAAAGTTCTTCGAGATGCTCAAGCAAATCCAGGTAAACATTCCATTAATTGAAGCTTTAAAAGAAATGCCTGGTTATGCTAAGATGATGAAGGATTTAATGTCGCGGAAATTTGATTTCAAAGACTTGGCCACAGTCACACTCACACAGACTTGTAGTGTAGTGGTCTTTAGACCCATTGCTGAGAAGCTATCTGATCCAGGTAGTTTCACCATCCCATACACTATAGGGAATTATGCCTTCACTAAGGCTTTATGCGATTTGGGGGCAAGCATTAATCTCATGCCCTTAGTTATCTATAAGAGGTTAGGTATTGGGAGAGCCAGACCCACCTCTATGCTTTTACAGCTTGCTGACAGGACGATTAAGCGTCCATTTGGTATTATAGATGATGTGCTAATCCAGGTTGGGAAGTTCGTGTTTCCCGCCGATTTTGTTATTCTTGATTGCAGGGTCGACGAAGAAATTCCCTTAATCCTGGGAAGACCATTCCTAGCTACTGGAAGAGCTATAATTGATTGTGAGACTGGGGAACTCAAGATGAGGTTGAATGATGAGGAAATCATATTCAATGTGCAAAAATCCATGAGGCGCCCTAGCGAGTTTGCAAATTGCTCTCTAGTTGATGCGGTCGATGTAATAGTGGAAACCGACGATGCAGAATTGACTATTGAAGACCCACTGCAAGCATGCCCGATGAACATGGAAGAAGTAAATGGTGAAAGTCTGGCCGAATGGGTATTATCCTTGGAAGGCAAGGGATTTTGGAAGCGAGAGATCGAATTCGAACCCCTACACCTAGAAAAGAGAGAAAACCCACCAGCAAAGCCATCCATAGAAGAGCCACCAAAGCTTGAACTTAAACCACTACCATCACATCTCAGATATGAATTTCTAGGTCCTAACTCCACTTTACCTGTTATTATCTCATCCGGTTTGTTAGATGTGCAAGCTCAAAAGCTTATACAGGAACTAAAAGAATGCAAGACTACCATTGGGTGGACCATGATCAGTCCCGCATATTGCTTGCATAAAATTCTCCTGGAAGACGGACATAAACCTTCCAGGGAACATCAAAGAAGGCTGAACCCCAACATGAAGGAAGTAGTGAAGAAGGAGGTAATAAAGTGGCTAGATGCAGGAATAATCTTCCCAATCTCAGACAGCAGCTGGGTGAGTCCGGTCCAATGTGTACCCAAGAAAGGAGGCATGACGGTGGTGAAAAACGAGAATAATAAGTTGATTTCAACTAGAACCGTCACCAGATGGAGAATATGCATGGACTACGGGAAACTGAATCTAGCCACTCGCAAAGATCACTTCCCACTTCCCTTCATTGATCAGATGCTTGACAGGTTGGCAGAGAGGTCCCACTTTAGCTTTCTGGATGGATACTCAGGGTACAATCAAATCTCCATAGCCCCCGAAGATAGAGAGAAGACCTCCTTCACATGCCCTTATGGTATCTTCGCCTTCAGGAGGATGCCATTCGGACTATGCAATGCACCTGCCACTTTTCAAAGGTGCATGATGGCTATTTTCACCGACATGGTAGAAGACATTATGGAAGTGTTCATGGATGATTTCTCAGTGGTTGGAAATTCATTCGACGAATGCCTGGCCAATCTGAATAGAGTATTACAAAGATGCATGGAAACAAACTTAGTACTAAACTGGGAGAAGTGCCACTTTATGGTTCAAGAAGGTATAGTACTTGGGCACAGGGTTTCAAGCAAAGGCATTGAGGTGGACCGTGCTAAAGTTGACATCATTGCAAAGTTGCCTCCACCAACATCCGTCAGAGCCATAAGAAGCTTTCTTGGACACGCCGGTTTTTACCGGAGGTTCATTAAAGACTTCTCCAAAATATCAAACCCTCTCTGTAAGTTACTGGAGAAAGATCATTCTTTTGTTTTTACTGACGAATGCAGGATTGCTTTTGAGGAATTGAAAAAGAGGCTGGTCACAGCACCCATCATCATTGCCCCAGACTGGGATCAACCGTTTGAGTTAATGTGCGATGCAAGTGATTATGCAGTGGGGGCAGTGCTGGGCCAGAGGAAAGATAAACTGATGCATCCAATATACTATGCAAGCAGAACTCTGAATGGAGCACAGCTAAACTACACAATGACGGAAAAGGAGATGCTAGCGGTTGTGTTTGCATTCGACAAATTTCGGTCCTATCTCATAGGATCAAAGGTAATCGTCTACACAGACCATGCAGCTTTAAGATATCTAATTGATAAAAAGGACTCTAAGCCACGCCTAATTCGTTGGGTGTTGCTTCTCCAAGAGTTCGACCTCGAAATCAGAGATAGAAAAGGCACTGAGAATCAAGTAGCCGACCATTTGTCAAGACTTGAAGGAGCTGAACTTGTCAAAGAGAGTGGGGAAATTCTGGAAACCTTTCCAGACGAGCAATTGCTCACAACTACTCTCCTGGAAGCTCCATGGTATGCTGACTACGCTAATTATCTGGCCAGTGGCATTGTTCCTTATGACCTATCATCGGTCCAGCGGAAAAGATTTTTTCGCGAAAGTCGGCATTATTATTGGGATGAACCATACTTGTTTAGGATATGTCTTGATAACATGATCCGGAGATGCGTCCCCGAGATAGAACAATCTTCTGTTTTGCAGGCATGTCACGCTTCAGCATACGGCGGGCACTTTGGAGGAATTCGTACAGCTGCCAAAATACTCGAGGCCGGTTTCTATTGGCCGACGGTATTTAAGGATGCACACTTGTGGGTGAAAGGTTGCAACGAATGTCAACGCACCGGAAACATCTCTCGGCGTCATGAGATGCCAATGAATCCAATCCAGCAGGTGGAAGTATTCGATGTCTGGGGAATAGATTTCATGGGGCCCTTCATTAGCTCATACGGAAATAAGTACATACTTGTTGCTGTTGATTACGTGTCCAAATGGGTGGAAGCTGCAGCACTACCTACCAATGATGCTAAGGTGGTAGTGGGATTTTTGAAGAAGAATATTTTCACCCGGTTTGGGACTCCAAGGGCCATCATTAGTGACGGGGGCACACACTTTTGCAACCGAGCCTTTGAGAAATTGTTGGCCAAATATGATGTTAAACACAAGGTGGCCACTCCATATCACCCGCAAACTAGCGGACAAGTTGAGGTCTCCAACAGGGAGATTAAAAGTGTACTGACCAAAACAGTGAACGCCACAAGAACCGGCTGGTCCAGGAAGCTCGATGACGCACTATGGGCATATAGAACAGCATTCAAAACACCCATTGGCATGTCTCCTTATAAATTGGTGTTCGGAAAAGCTTGTCACTTGCCGGTTGAATTAGAACATAAAGCGTGGTGGGCACTGAAACAATTGAATCTCAACTTGGAGGAAGCAGGTAAAGCAAGGTTGACCGGACTACATGAGTTGGAAGAATTTCGGTATCTAGCATTTGAAAATACAAGATTGTATAAAGAGAGGATGAAGCGGATCCATGATCAAAATATAGTTGAGCGTACCTTCAAAAAGGGGGACAAGGTACTACTATACAATTCAAGATTACGGCTGTTCCCAGGTAAATTGAAATCAAGGTGGTCAGGACCCTTCAAGGTAATTGAGGCATTTGAGTCCGAAGCTGTGGAAATTCAAACTATGGATGGATCACGTACCTTTAAGGTAAACGGACAGAGGTTGAAACAATACATAGGCCTGGATGACATGGAGGACAAGATAGAATTGCATTTGAATGAACCTCAAAGGTCCAGCGAGCCGTAAAATGCGCTAAGCTGAGTCGTGCCGCGACGTTAACTCAGGCGCTACGTGGGAGGCAACCCACGAACATGTTGTAAGTAATTTAATTTTAGTAGTAAGTAATAAGGATTAAAAGAAAAACAAATAAAAAAATCTTTTGCTGAAACAGTCGAAATTTTTTCATAACGGAGCACTGTCCGCGGTCCACTCGCGGACCGCGGCTGAACCGCGGAAAAAGACCCTCTCTGAACTTCTCTGTTCGCGGTCCATCCGCGGTCGCGAGCCAACCGCGAAAAAATACCTTCTCTGAATCTCGACTGTTCGCGGTCCGCTCGCGGCCGCGAACGAACCGCGGACAGTCGCGGTCAGCTCCGCGGTTGGCCAAAATTCAAGATTTTTTAATTTTTCCCTCCCCCCTTTTTCCTAAACCCTAAATAACTTAAACCCCCTTCCCCATAACCCAAAAACAGCCGCCCCTCCCCTCCCAAATCTCTCTCTCTCTAAATTCAAATCCTCTCCCTTCTCTCTAAAAATCCCCATCCCTCTCTTCTACAAATCATCCCTTTCTTCCACCCCACTTCTCCATTACTATAACTTGTAAGTTTCTTTACTTATCTCTTTTATTTTGCTCCATTTTTTTAGGTTTTGATTGTTAGTTTGTATAAATATTTAGTTAGTCTTAGTTAGGGTCTATTCATGAATGTTGCTTGATTTATCATTGTGCTTTTAATCTTGCCATGAATTTAATTTAAGGAACATTGTTCTACGATTGATGTTGGGAGAAGAATGGGTGTTGGGTTGTTATTTGTGTTGATTTTATGACTTGGAAACCCTAATAGTAGTTCTACAAGATATATGTGTTGGTTGGTTAAGTTAGGGCACATTACATTGAGCCAAATAGACTAATGGTAATTAGGAGACATAATGCCAACTTTTACAATGATCATTGAATAATTTTTGGGATGGACTAAGTTAATAACATGTTTGCCAAGAACTAAGTGTGGGGTTCGCAATTGGGCATGTAGGGAATAGTGAGATAAAGAGTTTGCGGGAATTACACAGAGTTGATGGTCAATTGTGAATTATCAAGGATGGCGAAGTCCGAGTAGCCTTCCACTAACTAACAGTTTATACACTTTTTGGCTATCTTAATTGTACAGGATCATGGCTCCTAAGAGATCACGACATGGTGCGAGCTCATCCAGGCAACCAACTTATGATGAATCTCGGTTTGCCGATGAAGGGGCGGAAACTGCATTTAACATCAAAGCAAACAAAAAGTGGCTTCAAGAGGTTGAAGTGGACAGAATAGCCATCCGCTCAGAAAAGCTGGAAATGTATGATGAGATCCGACGGCGAGAGATGGAGTTCCTTTTTGAAACACCCACTAAAGTAAACAAGATGCTGGTCAGAGAATTCTATGCCAACGCCCCGTACTCCACGTTGAGACGAGTTTTCGTCAGAGGTAAGCATGTAGATGCTCATATTCCCACCATTAGGCAGGTACTTCGCCTACCACTACACACGAGTGATATTGATTATTACCATGATAGGCCCGGTGTCACATGGGACATGTTAATTGAGGCCTTATGTGTAGATGGTGTTCCCGTATGGATTCGGAACCAAACTCTGCATTCTAACTGTTTCACTCACATTGCCAAATGTTGGTTTTCTATTATTTGCAACCGCATTCTGCCCTCAAGTAACACTACAGATGTTACTTTTAATAGGACTCTGTTGACTTGGTGTTTGGTAACAAACCGGGATGTTGATATTGCCCGGGTTATTAGTGACGAGATGGTACTGAGGGGATCCCTCACTGCCAAGGGTTTTCTATTACCCATCTCTTGTCACTTCCTTGTGTCTCCTCAACCACACCCCAGTTCATGAGACTGACGGTGAGTTACCACCAAAAGCTCCATTTAGAGCTGCCACAATTCGGGTTGGACGAGACAACACACCCATTGACTTAGATGATGATGATGATCCTGTACCGGAGGCCCGGGCCAGCCACTCCATGGATTCAGCTGGACCCTCCAGACCTGCTCCTCGCGGAGCAAGCATGTCTAGATCCGACTCCACACGACCTATTCTGAGGTCAATGGAGGAGGAAGTGGCTGCTCTACGCACTTCAGTTGACGGTCTACACACACGACTAGATGCCATGTCAACTAGGCAAGCCCGGTCGGAGAACAAATTTATGGCATGGTTCAGAGCACTTGGGAGAGCATGCCATGTCGACCCATCCACTGTTTCCGACTCCGAGTGAGTCCCAGGTAAGTTTTCTTAAACCCCATTGTGCTTTCATATTGTTTATACCATGAGGACATGGCATATTTTTAAGTGTGGGGTGGGAAACTTATCTTGTAGATGATGTATATATTAGTGTAGTAAGTAATATAAAATAATAAAAATACAAAAAAAAAAAAAAATCAGAAAATTTTTTAAAAATCCAAAAATAGGAGTAGAGGACTCTTCCTGATGACGGACTATTTAGGACAAGTACTCTTGAGGAAGTAGTCCACGTAGGAATTTTTCTTTCTTTTATTTTCTTTTTATAGGTAATGTATCATTCCCCCTTGGTTTTTCTTTTGACCACGGTTCTTTTCCAAGGGTTTTTATTTGAACCGGGTTAGGTAGATTTTTTTTTAGGAATAGAGGTAAAAAGGGCAACATGTAACTCCAAATATGCACATTAGCAAAAGCGTAAATTGAACTTGAGAGTGTATCATCTAAACTTGATTGTAGAATCTCAATATGCCTTAAATTGCACAATAAAGCTTGCTTGAACATTGATAGGATTTTGTAGATAAACCGGATTCCAAATGAGTTGCATGCCATGTGTGTGTGAGGTTGCTACTTACATTGTATGTTGTACATGATTCCTAGAACTTGCCATGTGTGTTTGCAAAGCGAAATAGAAGTTGTTTGGTTGTAGAGAGGATAGAGGCATTTCTTTGTGTAACCCCATATATCAATAGACATGAATTCACCCGTACATTATATCTTAGTTAACCCCTTTGAGCTTAAAGCCTATTTCTTTGATAACCCTTGAATGTTCTTCAAATTATTATATTTGTTCTACTTTACCTCCTAGAAGCACTTGTATTGTAATGAATATGCAAAAGTTTAAGTGTGGGGTGAAGGGAAATTGAAAAGGGAAAATCAAGAATAAATGATAGAAAATAGTAAGCTGGCCAAAACAATATAAATGTGTTGCAAAGCAATGAGGAAAAGAGCGATATCAATGTATATATGAAAATTACAAAGGCCAGTTACACTAACAAAAGAAAAATGGGGATTAAAAGCCAATAAAGGTGAATAAATGTTTTCGGGAGACATAAGGGAGAAAACTAAAAGGGAAAGTGGTGAAAGAGAAAAGAAAAGTGCTTAGGGAGGTTAGTCACTACACCCAAAAGTATCCTACCCGTCCCATAGCCTACATTACAACCCTTAAAGACCTCTTGATCTATGATTGGATAACTCGATTAGTGGAGTATTACACTAGGGGCAAGCTTATGGTGTGTCTGTACTCATATAAATGTTCTTTGTTGAGAGTGAGTGAATTTTACTGATATCTATAAGTTTCATGTATTTGAATTGTTAATGTGTGGGAACTTCTCTCAATAACTTTTGTGAGGGCATGTAATTCAAGAGGAAGAAGGTAAATTTGCAAGATTTTGGTAATAAGTAGAGTAAGTAATAATGTGCGGGCATGAGAATTTACAGTTAAGCAAAGAGTATACATATCTTAGGTTGTTCATGTATAATAAGCTTTTGTGACATATTTTGGGGAGACAAAAATTTTTTGGCCTAAGGTGTGATTAAAGGTTGCTCGAGGACGAGCAAAGGTTTAAGTGTGGGGTATTGATAATAGGTGAATTTGACTATAATTATACCCTAAATAATCACACTTTATTATGAGAACAATGTTGTTAAAAGGACAAAATGCTTTGATTAGTGTTTGATTGTGTTTTACAGGTACATGTGATGCATTGGATACTTTAAAAAGCCATTTTGAAGCCATAAGTTGATGAAAAGGCCAAGAGAAGAGCTAAAGTGAAAAGGGCTGGACGAAGCAGTGAAGAAACAGAAGCACTGTTCATCCGCGGTCCACTCGCGGTCGCGGATGAACCGCGAGAAACGAAGCCCTCTGAATCTTGACTGTTCGCGGTCCGCTCGCGGCCGCGAACAAACCGCGAAGGTCCCAGCGGCAGTTATCCTAATTGGACTCTAATTTGTTTTCTTAGCTCTAAAACCTCTATATAAACTCCTAGTTTGCCCCGTAGAGGCATGTACTTTATTTCTTCAATACTTTTGCAAGGTTTAGTTGGAGAGATTCCTCTCAAAACTCTTTCTTTATTTTTATCAAGCAATTCTTTATGATTTCAATTATTATTCTTGTTTCTTCAAGCATGAGTAGCTAAATTCTTTTCTAAGGTTTTGATGGAACCTATTGATTGATGAACTTATCGTTTATGTGAGTACAAATTGTGACTTAGATTTCTATTTGTTCAACTTCATTCTTATTGTAGTTAATTGGTAGACGTCCCGATTAGCGGTGCCTATTTAGTGTGCATAACTTGGAAAAGAGTGCATATTTAGGTTTATTGTTGAACAACACCACACCTAGGTTATTAGAGGAATCTATAATTTTAGGCGTAAAGACGGGATTAGGAATAACGAAGTCTTGGGTGCAATCTAAAGTGAACTATTCAAATTAAAGCTAGCTAGGGTAGCTCGGAGAGTGCACTAGTAAATTATTGTAATTGCTCGGGAGAGGGTTACGATACACATAGCGTTCATGATTGATAGAATATATTAACAATTTGTATGAGCATAGCGATATGGGATTCCGTCAATAGGGGAAATCAATACCTTAGTCTTTCTCTATATTATTTTATTCAACATTCAATTCTTTCTTTTAAAGCATTCTTTAATTCTTGCAAACTAGCTATTCGAAAATCATACACAAAGATACTCAAACTTTTGGGAACTTGATTCGTAAGTACTCTTGGGTTGTGAAAGTTGTGATTGATAGGTTAATTCTCTGTGGGATCGATCTTGGACTTATTAAACCAAGTTATATTGACTACGACCGTTGCTTGGACGTGAACCAGCTCTCCTCGCACTCCTCAGACCATATGAAAGGAACACCCTTCTGAGTCAATCTAGTCAAGGGTGAAGCAATAGAAGAGAATCCCTGAACGAATCGGCGATAATACCCTGCCAATCCCAGAAAGCTACGAATCTCAGTAACTGAGGTCGGTCGGGGCCAACTTTACACTACCTCTACCTTCCTCGAATCTACCTAAATACTATCACGGCACACCACGTGTCCTAAGAATGCCATAGACTCGAGCCAGAACTCACACTTGGAGAACTTAGCATACAACTTCTCCTCTCTCAATCCCTGCAACAGAATACTCAAGTGTCGAGTGTGCTCCTCCTAGCTACGAGAGTAGACTAGAATGTCATCAATGAACACGATCACAAATAAATCCAGATAGGGCCTGAACACACTGCTCATCAGATGCATGAATGTTGTTGGGGCATTGGTTAGCCCAAAAGACATCACAAGGAACTCATAGTGACCATATTTGGTCCTGAATGCAGTCTTCATAATGTCGGACTCCCTAATCTTCAGCTGATGGTAGCCTGAACGAAGATCAATCTTCGAGAATACCCTAGCTCCTTGGAGCTGATCAAATAAATCATCAATGCGAGGCAGAGGATACTTATTCTTCATTGTTACCTTGTTCAGCTGCCTGTAGTCAATACACATTCTCATAGAGCCATCCTTCTTCTTAACAAACAGGATCGGTGCACCCCACGGCGACACACTCGGCCGAATGAACCCCTTATCTAAGAGTTCCTGGAGCTGCTCCTTCAATTCCTTCAACTCAGCTGGTGCCATCCGATACGGAGGAATAGAAATAGGCTGAGTGCCTGGCACCAAATCGATCCCAAAATCAATATCCCTGTCCGGTGGCATGCCCGGCAAATATGAGGGAAACACATCGGGAAAGTCCCGCACAATGGGAACAGAATCAATACTGGGAGTCTGGGCCTCGACCTCCCGCACAAATGCA
The DNA here is from genome assembly GCA_032618575.1 of Nicotiana noctiflora. NCBI lineage: Eukaryota > Viridiplantae > Streptophyta > Magnoliopsida > Solanales > Solanaceae > Nicotiana > Nicotiana noctiflora. The sequence continues at coordinate 26,972 of JASVEL010000971.1, forward strand.
AAATAAGAGAGACATCCCTTCCCAACCATTCGTTGGGCCTTGAGGAAAGATATTACCCTGCTGGGTACATACTCAGTTGTGCCTCGCCACTCGATCCTCCGAATGCCCGGCATAGCCAAGGTGACTGTCTTAGCATGACAGTCCAGAATAGTATGGCATGGAGATAACCATTCTATGCCCAATATAACATCAAAATCAATCATGATTAGAAGCAATAGGTCCACTAGGGTCTCCAGACCCCCAATAGTGACCAAATAAGACCGGTATACATGGTCCATAACAATAGTATCCCCTACCGGGGTAGATACATGCACTGGCAGCTCAAGACACCCTCGGGTCGTGCCCAAATGAGGAGCAAAATATGTAGACACATAAGAATAAGTAGAACCAGGATCGAACAATACTGAGGCATCTCTGTGGCAGACTGAAATAATACCTGTGATAACTGCATTAGAAGCAACGGCCTCAGATCCGCCCTGAAGAGCATAACATCTAGCCTGTCCGCCTGATCAGCCTCCCCCTCGAGGGCGATACCTAGCTGACTGACCCTCACCCCTAGCTGGCTGACCCTTACCCCTAGCTGGCGGGGCGGGTGCTGAAGTAGAAGGACCAAATGACGAGGGTTGCCCCCTCTACTGATAAGACCTGGAAACAAAATGGGGACACTCTCTACGGTGGTGCCCAAACTCTCTGCACTCGTAGCAACTCCCCGGTGCTGGGGGTTGAGACTGATAAGGACCCCTGGCGCTGGTGTATCCAGCTGATCAATTAGGCCGAGAAAAACCCTGTGCAGATGGGGCCTGAGAAGAACTCTAAGCTGGCATGGCGCTGAGAGATGGCTGACTCTGGTGCGAACCCTGATAACCCTGGCTAGAAGACCACCTACGGCGATCTGAGCGGCCCGACTGCGAAGATCAGAAAGAGCGACCTCGGCTCTGCTGACTTTGGCCTCTGGTCTGAGTGCCACTGGAACTAGCTGAACCTTGAGGCCTCTTGGACTCCCTCTCATCCCTCTCTCTGCGATGATCTGTCTCTATGTCGCGAGCAATATCCACAGCATCCTCAAAAGTACGGCTCAAAACCCTCTCTTGGGTCATCAGAATATGGATGGGATAAATCAGTCCGTCCACAAAGTGCCCAATCCTCTCTCTGTTGGTAGGAACCAACCACGGCGCATATCTAGACAACTCTGTAAATCTAATCTCATACTCTGACACTGACATGTCCCCCTGGCGGAGACCCTCAAACTGCCTACGCATCTCATCTCTTTGAGATCGAGGCACCCACTTCTCCAAGAACATAGTGGAGAACTCTGGCCATGATAGTGGGGCTGCCCCTGCTGGCCTGCGGCGCTCATAAGCCTCCCACCAAGTGAAGGTTGGCCCCTGAAACTAAAAGGTAGTGAAGGATACACCACCGGACTCCAAGATCCCTGCTGTATAGAGCATCCGATGGAACTTGTCCAGAAAACCTTGGGCGTCCTCGCCCGGAGCACCAGTGAACACTGGAGGAGATAACCTGGTGAACCTCTCGAGATGATGCTGCTCATCGTCCATCATAGCTGGGACCCGCATCCACGGCCTCTAGCAGGTGGTAGTGGTGGTCGTCCACCTCGTCCAGAAGCTCGAGTTCTCGCCATCTGCGAGAGAATAGAATGTCAAAGTTCAGTTTAAATCAAAAGTAATCGCACGACAAGAATTCCAAGAATTGAAACTTTCCTAAAAGGTTTGTAGCCTCCCGAGGATAAGTACAGGCATTCCCGTACCGATCCACGAGACTCTACTAAACCGGCTCATGACTCGCGAGACCTGTTAACCTAGGCTCTGATACCAACTTGTCACGACCCAAACCCCGGTCGTGATGGCGCCCAACACAATGCTAGGCAAGCCCGACCATATTATCTCTTAAACCAGCCAATTATTAATTTCAATTAATCAAGCTAAACTTAAACAGCAAATGTTCATATCAAAATGATAAACGTAATAGTAGAAACATACAAAATACGGTCCCAACCAAATCGTGGTGTCACAAGTCTAAGCCTGTACAGAATAAACATCCTAATACAAACAAGTCTAAGAAAAATGAAAGCAACAAAATGATAAGGAAGGAGAAAACAGGTTCTGCGAACGCCCGCAGCTACCTCGTAGTCTCCGTAAAAGTGGATATGAATAAGCAGCTACAATAACTCAACTGCTCTCGGGCACCTGTGAATCTGCATAAAAAGTGCAGGGGAGTGGGGTGAGTATATTTCAACTCAGTGAGTAATAATAATAAACAATAACTGAAAATAAGAACTCCTGTACTATCACTAAACAGTTCTAAGGCAAACCCCCACAGGTAAGTCATCACTACAATGAGTACTCTGATCTCCAGTCCACATCTATCTCAACAAGGTCCCACACTGACCAAGTCCTCACTCGTACCGCTACGCTGTACAGCTATCTCAATGTATGAAGATATATACATATGTCTATAATGTATAAGTATTTAAGTATGTATAAGGATATGGATAAGTATGATGCTGCGGCGTGCAGCCCGCTCCAATACATATACCGCTGTGATGTGCAACCCGCTCCATTTAACGTCGACGACGCTCACTAGGGGTGTATACAAACTTTGAAGGGGCTCCCTAGGCCCAAGCGCTATGATGCTGCAGCGTGCAGCCCGATCCACACATATATTACTGCGGCGTGCGGTCCGATCCAATATATATATACATATATAACTATACTGCTGCGGAGTGCAGCGTGCAGCCCGATCCCATAATATACTCCAGCGCTTACTGAGAATGTGTGCAGACTCAGACTCCAAAGGGGCTCTTACAGCCCAAGCGCAATAATATTGTGGCGTGCAGTCCGATCTACATGTATATATTACTGCGGCGTGCAGTCCGATCCAACACATATACTGTTGCGGAGTGCAGCCCGATCCAATATAGGTATATATATATATGATACCTCATAATGGGTCCTCGACCCTGTCCCAATTAGTATAGGATTGGCCTTTCAGGCCCACTCAGTTAAATCAGGTAATTTTCACCCTAAGTAATCTATCTCTCATAGTACACATCTAGTATTGGCTCTTAATATGCTATTCAATTAGTTTTACGGCTGAGTGTAAGTTTCCAACATGATATAGAGGTCGCCTAGCTATACAGGTCCCCTAATGCTCTACATATCGGCACAAGGCCCCAAACATGGAAAACATCGAATCCAAGCAAATTCAAGCCTAAGTTTTCATTCAAACTTCTGCAACCGACATTCAATCAAAAACCCGACCAAACGACCTCCGAATGACCTGAAATTCTACAAGCACATCCAAAATCACCTAACGGAGCTACTACAACTGTCGGAATTCCATTCCGACTTCTGGATCAAAATCTCACCTACCGATCGGATATCGCTAAAATTCAACTTTAGCCAATTCAAGCCTAAAACTACACCGGGCCTCCAAATTCACTTCCGATCGCTCTCCTAGCTCATAAATGACCTCCCGGAGCTGATCGAATCATCAGAATTTGATTCCGAGCTCTCTAACTCACAAGTCAACATCCAACTGACTTTTCTCAACAATTCCTTCTTCTAAGAGACTATTTGTTCAATTTCAACCAAACTCAACCCGGATTGACTTAAACTTACCCAACATGCATATTGCAACATTAACAAGCATATAATGAGGATAACGGGGTGATAACTCACATGATGACGGGCCAGGTCATCACACCTTTAGCAACATGGGGAGTTTTCGGTTGGTCAATTGTTCCATCTAAACCTACCTTTACTGTATAGATCCACCGACATCCAACAGTAGATTTTCCTTTCGGTAACTGGACCAATTCCCAAGTGTTATTGGTCTTTAGAGTTGTCATTTCTTCGATCATAGCACCTTTCCACCCTAAATGTTCCAATGCTTTACCAACAGTATTTTGGTATAGGTACATGAGATAAAGCAGATACAATGGTATAATATAATGGGGACAATCGATGATAATTTAAGTAGTTAAATCATATTGGTTTCTGAGTAGTACGTATACCTTTGGGTATGGAAATTGGTGGAGTCATTGCATCTGATGAAGGCATGACTGGAGCAGGTGACTTAGGAGAAAGAGATGACTCATCGGGAGCTGCCAATGCATCCAAATCAGGTGTAGTTCTATCATTAGTATTAGCTATAGGTACTTGGAGAGAAGGATGAGACTTTGAGGGCTATCTGAAAGACTAACCTGCGGTACAGGAACTATAGGCACTGGCAAAACTTGAGGCATCAAATTTCGGTTTGTAGTGTTTAGTGGAAAATAGGGAGACGTCTCAAAAAAGGTTACATCCGCAAAGATCAAATTTTTATGTGTTTTTGGATCATAGCATTTATAACTTTTCTGGTAATGAGAGTATCCAAGAAAGACAGACTTAATTGAATTTGGTTGGAGTTTGTCATTTCGAGGACTGTGATCATGAACAAAGCAAGTACCTCCAAACACTCTCAAAGGTAAATGATAAGGATTTTGACTTGGAAAGAGAATTGAGTGAGGACTTTGACGTTGCAACATAGAAGAAGGCATCATATTTATTGGATAACAAGCAGTGAGAACAACATCTCCCTAAAAACGAAGAGGTACGTGATGGTGTATGAGTAAGGTACAAGCAGCTTCAATGAGATGCCAAGTTTTACGTTCGCCAACTCCATTTTGTTGAGGAGTACATGCAAAAGAAGTCTAGTGAGTAATTCCTTGAGATGACATGAAACTAGGGAAGGGGGATGATAAATACTCTTTTGCATTGTCACTACGTAATATCTTTACTAAAATACCAAATTAATTATTACCTCAACGCAAAAGTTTTGAAAAATAGAAAACAATTCAGAATGATTTTTCATTTGAAATGCCCATGTGCAACGGGAGAAGTCATCAATAAAGGTAACCAAATATTGAAATCCTAAAGTTGAAACAACACGACTAGGACCCCAAACATCTGAGTGAACACTGTCAAACATAGATGAAGCCCTATTATTGACTCTTTTAGGAAACGAAGTGAGAGTGTGTTACCCAAGATGACAAGATTTACATTCAAAAGAAGACAATGTGAAAAGATTAGGAATTAATTTTTGAAGCTTTGCAAAACTCGGGTGGCCTAAACGACTGTGGAGTAGATCGATTGACGCAACGGAAGTAAAGGCAATTGGTGGTTGTAATCTGGATATATGATATAGTCCTTGTGACTCATATCCTATTCCAATCGTCTTCCCCGTTCTCTAGTCCTGCACAACAACATAGTTATCAAAAAGTGATAGAACAATTAAGACTTTTGGTTAATTTACTAATGGAAATCAGATTGAATGCGCATTCTGGAGCAAATAAAACTGAGTTTAAAGAGATAGAGGGAAGAAGTTGCACTTCTCCTATTCCTTTTACTGCAGTTTGCGAGCCATTAGCAAGGGTAACCGCAGAGATGGTTGATGAAGGAATAAGGTTTGAAAAAGGATTCTAATTACCGAAGATATGGTCAGACGCACCAGAGTCCAGTATCCACGAGCAATTGGGTGAAGGCCTGCTCAGACAAGCAAAGGAATTGCTAGTTTTTGAGGTGCCAGATGAGAGTGATTGTTGTTTAGACGCTTGATACTGCAGGTAATCATTATAATCCACTCTAGATAAAGTAATAAAATCAGTGTGTTGATCATTTGTTTCAATACCATTTTGAACCACATAGGATGTACTGCAATTGTTTGTACGTGACGGTCGACCATGCAGTTTCCAACAAGTTTAGTGAGTATGGCATGGTTTGTTGCAATAATTGCAGTAGGGTCTGGTGCTTTTACTGTTTCCTCTTTGAGAGACATTTTTTCCTGTGGATTTTCATGTTGCAAAGCTAATACAGATGTCTCCATTTAATTAGTATCAAGTGTTTCTATTCCAATACGCAATAGTCAAGCTAAAACCTCAACTTATGAAGGAACTACTGAGCTTTCCAAGATCTGATCTTTTACAGGGCTGAGATCAGATCGAAGTCCTTTCAGTGCCAAAACCATAAAGAACCTATCTCTTTGTTGCTCCTGGGTGGTGACACTTATATTAAATGGCATGAGTGATTCAAATTGATCTTTCAATGTATCTATTTGTCCTAAATAACTTGCCATATCTTGATTATTCTGCTGACGTTGTACTAAATCCGAAACTACTTTGTATATTCGTTGTATATCGTTCATATACCAAGCTTTATATTTAGTCCAAACCTTATTGCAAGTTTTACAAGATTGAAACAAATTGAGTAATTTAGGATTCAAAGAGTTCCATAAAAGATTACATAATTGTGCATCAACTCGAGTCTACTTAGTCTTTTCACTAGTGCTAATTTTACTAGTATTTTTGACTAAGTGATCCTCATATCCCTGTCCCAGGAACCACCTCTTAACTGAAGAAGGCCACGGTGAGTAATTACTACTACCTTGTAATTTAACAGTAGTAATAGTGGAAGGATTTAAAATTGTAGAGATAAATAGTTTGACTTCTTCTGTTGTGGATGACTCACCTGTCTGTGAAGAATCATCTTGCTCCGATATTTTCAGATTCTAATTCCGGAAAGATCAAATAGGTAAAGATAATATGTTACAAATAGCTTCCACTAGAATCCAGAATAAGCCAAAGTAATGGTTTGATGTAGAGGGAAAATAGATATCAATAGTGAACTTTTTGAAAAAAGTAATAAAGAGGTGGAACAAAATGAAGTGGTGAGACAAAAAGCAATAAAGAGGTGGGATAATAAAGTGGACTTGAATTATCTTTAACGAAAATCTTATCATAAATCCAATTACTCTGTTCCTCTCTCAAAATACAAGACCCTGCAACTATTCTTCCTATCTCATTACAATTTCAATAACAACAACAAGAAGAAAAAGTAGAGAAATTTCTTACTATGTTGCAAAAATGGCAAGATTGATGCCTTTCTTTCTAAACTCAAGATTGTGGAAACAAGATCTGGCCGCGAAAGGAGACTACTAAGTGAGTCGGGGGTCAGAGGGTAACAAGATCTGATCTGGAGCAGTGACTGCTTGAAAAAACAATCGAAAAAAGGGTATAAGTCTACCGAGATCGTAGAGGCTCTGAGACCATGTGAATGATTTAAGTGTATCTTACTCCATTCTTAAAATGATAAATTACATCGAGAATATATACACAAAATCTAGACACATAAGTCAACAATGCAACCCTGAGATCACACCTTCTACCTACAATACCTGACTATCTATCCGACATATAATCTCATATTTGAAATACTCTCTGAAAATATCTAACATATGTATTGTTAGAGGGTGAGAGTGGCAAAAGAAAGGCGCATTTTGTCAATTTGGGAGCTTATTATCTGTGGGAAATACCTGTTGGTATTGTGTTAGCTTTCATCTACCATTTTGGAGGAAAGGTATTATTCTATCGTGCATTTCATTTTTATTGCATTTTATTCTGTTGTTACTTAGAATTATGGCAAAACTGGTGATACTCATACTTTTTCAATTGTATTAAAGGACTTTGGTAGGGAATCATTCTGGCCCATTCTGCACAAGCACTGATTTATTTAGTTGTTATTCTGCTACCAGATTGGGACAAACAGGTAGAGCTTGTTTTTTGCTCATTTGAGGCTTGTTTCAATCTCGATCACTAATTTACAGCTACTTTCATTGATTTTTTTATTTTTTTGGTTTCTCATCTGATATTTGGTAATCATATTGGGGCCCGACTAGATCCAAATTCGCGCCGGGAAGTCTCACATTGGGGGGTAAAATGCCTCCTAATAAAGGCGACTCCATACCCAGGGACTTGAACCGAGACCTCTGTTAAAGATGAAGAGTACTTACCACTCTACCACAACCCTTGTTGATATTGCATGTCTGCTATGTGTTTCGTAGGCAATGAAAGCTGCAGAAAGGATGACTCAAGAATATGCAGCATAGAATCTTATTTATCATTGTTTAGAATAATTGGATGTGATGTATTAGATTTAGTTCAATGGGCTTTGTGTTTGTTTAGGAAGGACTGGTTTTGTGTTTGTTTTTTTTCAAAACAAAATTTCTTCCATTTCTTGTGTTCCTAATATTAATATAAGTTTTTTTTTTTTGAAATACTAAGTAAACGTATTACAAATAGAGGCGGAGTCAAAATTTGAAATTTATGGATTCTGAACTTATCATTGAACCCATAGCACGTTTTAGTTACTGGGTTCACAATTAAATAGTTATACATATTTAATAGATTTTTTTAATATAAATACAAGGTCTAACAAAAGTTACTGGGTACGTCAGAACCCAAAAGTAATTCTCTACCTCTGCCACTGATTACAAGGGCGTTGCCAAGTCATATTATCACACGAGACAGACTTCTGAGAGGTGTCTATATGGCCACTGGTCAACAGATGTACATTGATCAAGATTTGAACATTATGGATTTGAGTTCAAAATTCTACTATAACTCATTTGATTTATAGGATTCACAATCTATTATTTGAATCTATTATTTGTAGTTGTTTAGTAAATTTTTGTCACGAACTCGGATTTCCCACCATCGAGGTCATGATGGCGCCTACTAAATGGAAGCTAGGCAAGCCAAATATTAATTACATCTCCATTAATTACCAATTTCTTATTTAAAACATATACATTACAGTGGAATAATCAAAATTAGCGGAAGACTTAGTCAAATATGATAAAGAAAACCCAACCATGATACACTACCCAAGACTGGTGTCACAATACTCACGAACTTCTAAGAATAATACACATAATTGTCCGAAAGAAAATACAAGCTGTTTATCTCGATTATATGAGATAATAGAATGAAAAACATAGATAGAAGAGACAACGGATCCTGCGGACGCCTGCAAGGCTACCTCGTAGTCTCAGTAGTCGAAAAAGTTAAAACCTCACTACAGTCCAAAATCTGCAGCACTGGGGTCTGCACAAAAGAGTGCGCAGTGTAGTATCAGCACAACTGACCCCATGTGCTGGTAAGTGCCTAGCCTAACCTCGGCAAAGTAGTGACAAGGCTAAGGCCAGTCACCCACCTAAACCTGTACAATTGCAATATAGACATATATATACAATACATTTATAAGGAAATACTCTGCTCTGAAATAACAGTCAATAACTCACGATATCCAGAATAATCTAATCAACATAATAAATCTTACTTTCATGTCTCAATTCCTCTCTCATTTCATATCTCGTGGTAGGCGTACCACCCGCTCCCAAATATCACAATAATTATATCTTGTGGTAGGCGTACCACCCGCTCCCAAATATATCAATAATTATATCTCGTGGTAGGCGTACCACCCGCTCCCAAATATATCAATAATTATATCTCGTGGTAGGCGTACCACCCGCTCCCAAATATATCAATAATTATATCTTGTGGTAGGCGTACCACCCGCTCCCAAATATATCAATAATTATATCTTGTGGTAGGCGTACCACCCGCTCCCAAATATATCAATAGGCTACCGGCAACTATGGCCAATGCCAAGATTTTTAAGTCACTTTGTGGTCGGCGTACCACACGATCCCAATTCATAAAATATATATATTACCGACATTTAGCCAATAATCTCTATATCAACAATATTTATAATTACCGGTTTTAAACCAATAATTTATAATAATTTCAACAATTTACCTTCATTACCGGTATAACACCAATAACTTTTATTCAACAATCTATTCATAACTAAATTCATATTCCTACAAACTAGGATAGAACAAACACTTACCTCGAAAGTTCACGAACGATTCAATCCCGTAGCAATGCCTTTTCCTTTCGAATTTGACTCCAATCCAACCGTATCTATACACGATTGATTTCATATCATCAATTCTACTTAACAAACTAGTTCATATTGCTAAATATGATTTTTACAATATTCTGCCCGGAATAGTAAAAAATCGACCCCGAGCCCACATAATCGAAACTCAAGTTTCGAACCAAAATAAGTTCACCCAATCCTCCATGAGTTCAAATATACAATTTGTTCTTAAGCTCGACTCCAAAACGAGGTCTAGATCACAATTTCATTGAAAGCCCTAACTATACCCATTTCTCAAATTTTTTAACCAATTTACACATGTTTAAGCCTAAGAATTTGATTGATGTTGATGAAAATGAAAAAGACGAGTTAAACAATACTTACCCAATGAACTTTGATGAAGAAATGCCTCAAAGATCGCCTAAGAGCTGTGGAGAAGAAAGGTTTTTGTGAAAATGGGATAAAATCCCGTAAGTGTTCTGTTTTGGGTATTTATTCTCTGGGCGAACATTTACCCTACGCGATCGCGTGAATTGGGCTGCGATCGTGTAGAGGAAAGACTGGCCTCTTATGCGATCGCGTGCAAAAGGTTGCGATCGCGTGGAGAAAAATTTGGAAACTACGCGATCGCGTGAGGGTTGCTGCGATCGCGTAGAGGAAACTCACCGGGCGGCCTATTTGGCCTATGCGATCGCGTGAACATGACTGCGATCGAGTGGGGGAAGAACTGGAAGCTACGCGATCGCGTGAGGGATGCTGCGATCGCGTAGAAGAACTGGCCAATGCTGTGCGATCGCGTGGATGAGGCCGCGATCGCGTAGAACAAAATCCTTCTGCAGAAACAGCAGAATTTCTGCTGTGTTTTCAAATCCAAAAACACCCCGAACCACCTCCGAAACACTCCCGAGCCCTCGGGGCTCCAAACCAAATATGCACACTAACTCAAAAACATCATACGAACTTGCTCGCGCGATCAAATCGCTAAAATAACATCAAAATCAATGGATTGAGCCTTAAAACTCAAGAATTCTTTCAAATTTCATAATTTCCAAAATTTCCAATTTAAGGCCGAAATGCGTCAAACGACGTCCGTTTTCAACCAAACTTTACAGAAAGCGCTTAACCAATATATATGACCTGTACCGGGCGTCGGAACCAAAATACGAGCCCGATACCAGTACTTTTTAATCAAAATTCAGTTTCATTTTCCTTAAACATTTTCGGAAAACAATTTAACAGAAAAATTCTTTTACCGGGGTTCTAGACCTCGGATTTCAATTCCGGACATATGCCCAAGTTCCATATTTTTCTACGGATTTTCCGAGACAGTCAAATCACGGATCCGGGTCCGTTTACCAAAAATGTTGACCAAAGTCAACCATATCAATATTAATATCAAAATTCTTCAACTTTTTCACATATTTCACATATTTCAACGTAAATATTTTCCAGCTTTGTGCTCGGACTGTGCACGCAAATCTTGGCAACTATAAATGAGGTTTTCAAGACCTCAAAAGCTCGGAATGATTAATAAAACAAGTGATGACCCTTTGGGTCGTCACATCCTCCACCTCTAAAACAACCGTTCGTCCTCGAACGGACAAAAGAAAAGAGTACCTGAGTCGGGGAAAAAATGTGGATAACGACTCTGCATATCAGACTCGGACTCCCAGGTCGAGGCCTCAGGGGGCTGACCTCTCCACTGAACATAAATAGAGGGAAAACTCCTAGATCTCAACTGACGAACCTGCCGGTCTAGAGTAGCTACCAACTCCTCCTCATAAGATAAATCCTTGTCCAACTGGACAATGTTGAAGTCTAACACATGGGTAGGATCGTCGTGATACCTCCGAAGCATAGATACATGAAAAACTGGATGCACGGCTGATAAGCTAGGCGGCAAAGCTAATCTGTAAGCCACCCCTCCCACTCTGTCTAGAATCTCAAATGGGCCAATATACCTAGGGCCGAGCTTGCCCTTCTTCCCAAACCTCATCACACCCTTCATAGGCGACACTCGGAGCAATACTCGTTCGCCAACCATGAAATCTACATCTTGAACCTTAGGATCCGCATAAGTCTTCTGCCTGGACTGAGCTGAACGCAATCTCTCCTGAATAGTCTTGACCTTATCCAAGGCCTCCTGAACTAAGTCTGTACCTAACAACCGAGCCTCTCCCGGTTCAAACCATCCAACCGGTGATCGACATTTCCTACCATACAACGCCTCATACGGAGCCATCTGGATGCTAGATTGGTAACTGTTATTGTAGGCGAACTCTGCTAATGGCAGAAACTGGTCCCACGAGCCTCCGAAATCAATAACACGGGCTCGAAGCATGTCCTCTAGAATCTGAATAGTCCTCTCGGACTGGCCATCCGTCTGAGGATGAAATGCTGTACTCAGTTGAACCTGGGTGCCTAACTCCTGCTGGACCGCTCTCCAGAACCGCGAGGTAAACTGCGTACCCCGATCAGAGATAATAGATACCGGCACTCCATGGAGACGAACAATCTCCCTAATGTAAACCTCCGCTAACCTCTCCGATGAGTAGGAGACAGATACTGGAATAAAGTGTGCTGACTTGGTCAGCCTATCAACAATGACCCAAATAGCATCAAATTTCCTTCTAGTCAAAGGAAGTCCGGTAACGAAATCCATAGTGATCCGCTCCCATTTCCACTCGGGAATTTCAATCCTCTGGAATACACCACCAGGTCTCTGGTGCTCATATTTCACCTGCTGACAATTTAGACACCGAGCGACATACGCAACGATATCTTTCTTCATTCTGCGCCACCAATAGTGCTGCCGTAAGTCCTGGTACATCTTCGCGGCGCTCGGGTGAATAGAATACCGCGAACTATGGGCCTCCGCTAAGATTAACTCTCGAATCCCTTCGACATTGGGCACACAAACTCGACCCTGCAATTTCAATACCCCATCATCATCTAGGTTTACCTGTGTGGCACCTCCCCGCTGTATTGTATCTCTCGACTCACGCAAATGAGGATCATCAAATTGCCTCTCACGGATACGCTCTAATAAAGAAGAACGAGCGACCGTGCAGGCTAACACTCTACTAGGCTCAGAAATGTCTAATCTCACGAACCGATTGGCTAAGGCCTGGACATCTAGAGCTAATGGTCTCTGATTGACCGGAATATATGCAAGACTACCCATGCTGGCATACTTTCTACTCAATGCATCGGCCACCACATTGGCCTTACCTGGGTGATATAAAATAGTAACATCATAGTCTTTTAGCAACTCTAACCATCTCCTGCCTCAAATTCAACTCTTTCTGCTTAAACAAATACTGAAGACTCTTATGGTCGGTGTATACTTCACATGCTACACCATATAAATAATGCCTCCAGATCTTCAATGCGTGAATAATCGCCGCCAATTCTAGATCATGCACTAGATAGTTCTTCTCATGAATCTTCAACTGCCTCGAAGCATAGGCAATAACCTTGCCATCCTGCATTAACTCTGCACCAAGCCCAATACGGGAAGCATCACAATAAACAGTATAAGGTCCCGTACCTGTGGGTAAAACCAATACCGGTGCCTGTGGTCAAGGTTGTCTTGAGCTTTTTAAAGCTCGCCTCACATTCATCGGACCATTCAAATTGAACACCCTTCTGGGTCAATCTGGTCAGTGGGGTTGCAATAGACGAAAATCCTTCTACGAATCGGCGATAATAGCCGGCTAACCCCAAGAAACTCCGAATATCTGTGGCTGATGTCGGTCTAGGCCAGCTCTTGATTGCCTCAATTTTCTTCGGATCAACCTGAATACCTGCTGCCGTCACAATATGACCCAGGAATGCAACTGAACTTAGCCAAATTCACACTTTGAAAATTTTGCATATAGCTGGCTATCTCTCAGAGTCTGTAAGGCCACTCTGAGATGTTGCGCATGCTCCTCCTGACTGCGGAAATATATTAATATGTCATCAATGAAGACTATTACAAAGAAGTCTAAATAAGGCCGGAACACCCGATTCATTAATTCCATAAAAGCTGCTGGAGCATTTGTCAACCCAAAAGACATGACCAAAAATTCATAATGTCCATACCGAGTGCGGAACGTTGTCTTAGGGACATCAGATGCCCTAATCTTCAGCTGATGATAGCCAGATCTCAAATCTATCTTTGAAAATACCTTGGCACCCTGGAGCTGGTCAAATAAATCATCAATTCACGGAAGTGGATATTTATTTTTGATAGTCACCTTGTTTAACTGTCGATAGTCAATGCACATTCTCATCGAACCATCTTTCTTCTTTACAAATAATACAGGTGCACCCCACGGCGAAACACTGGGCCTAATGAAACCCTTTTCAAGTAAATCCTGCAACTGTTCCTTCAATTCTTTTAACTCCGGCGGAGCCATACGGTATGGGGGAATGGAAATGGGCTGAGTGCCTGGAGCCAAATCAATGCAAAAATCAATGTCCCTATCGGGCGGCATACCTGGCAAGTCTGAAGGAAATACTTCAGGAAATTCGCGAACCACAGGCACAGAGTCAATAGAAGGAACCTCAGCACTAGAATCACGGACATAGGCCAAATAAGCCAAGCATCCCTTTCCATCCATACGCTGAGCTTTAACATAAGAAATAACATTACGGCTAGTATGACCTGAAATTCCTTTCCACTCTATACGAGGCGAATTCGGCAGGGCTAAAGTAATAGTCTTGCATGGCAATCTAAAATAGCATGATACGGAGATAGCTAGTCCATGCCTAGTATAATATCGAAGTCCACCATATTTAGGAGTAATAAATCAGCACGGGTCTCGAGACCCTCAATTACTATAATACATGACCGATGAACTCGATCAACCACAATAGAGTCGCCTACTGGTGTAGACACATGAACAGGAACACTCAGTGGATCACTGGTCTGAATCAAGTATGGTGCAAAATAGGAAGACACATACGAATATGTTGACCCAGGGTCAAATAATGCTGATGCCTTTCTATCACAAACCAAAATAATACCTGTAATGACGGCATCAGAAGACTCAGCCTCTGGTCTGGCGGGAAGTGCATAACATCGGGGCTGTGCCCCACCACCCTGAGCAGTATCTCTAGGACGATCAGCTGCTGGCTGGTCTCTACCTCTATCGGTCCGAGCTCCACCTCTATGACCTCTACCTCCACCTCTATGTCCTCTACCTCCGCCTCTAGCCGGCTGGGCAGGCTGTGAGGGAACTGGGGCCTGAATCATGGCACGAGAACCCTGCTGATGAGATCTGTCAGAAGCTCGAGGGCAATACCTTGCAATGTGCCTAAGATCACCGCACGTAAAACAAGCCCTCGGCTGCTGAAAATGGCGAAGTGGTGGTGCACTGATAGGCTGCTGATCAGAGTAGCGTGGCCGAGAATTACGATCACCTGAAGCATCATGAGAAACCTGAAGAGCTGACTGATAAGGCCTAGGAGGATGGCCTCTATCATAAAAATCTCTATCTCCAGACGAGGTACCACTGAATCTACCCGAATTACGAGATCTCTTATCTGATCCATGTCTCGCTCCCTGTGACAGAGCCATCTCGATCCGGCGGGCTGCATTAGCCGCCTCTTGAAAAGTGATTTCAGTTCCTGCCCCCATAGCCATCTGTAGCCGAATTGGCTGATTCAAGCCATCAATAAACCTCCTCACTCTCTCCCGATCTGTGGGAAGTATGATAATAGCATGACGAGCCAGGTCCACGAACCTAGTCTCGTATTGTGTGACAGACATAGAACCCTGATGAAGACGCTCAAATTGTCTGCGCATAACCTCCCGCTGAGTTGTTGGAAGGAACTTCTCCAAGAATAATTCTGCAAACTGCTCCCAAGTCAAAGATGACGATCCCGCTGGCCTGGTTAGACAATAATCTCTCCACCAAGTCTTGGCGGAACCGGATAACCGAAAAGTAGCAAAATCCACACCATTAGTCTCCACAATACCCATAGTACGGAGAACTTCGTGGCGGCTGTATAGGAAATCCTGTGGATCCTCCGAAGGAGTGCCACTGAATGTGGTAGTGAACAACTTGGTAAACTTGTCCAATCTCCACAACGCGTCGGCGGACATGGCTGCACCATCGTTAGACGGAGTCGTAATAATAGGTCGAGCGCCTCAGCCGGTCGAATCACGGGATCTTGCACTGGGGAATTATCGGCCTCGGGTGCGCGTAGCGAGAGTCCGATTACCTCCTCGCACCGAGAAGTAGGCTGGTGCTACGGTAATAAACCTTGCTCCGGTGATGTGATCCATAAAACCTCGCTATACGGACCAAAGCATCCCGAAGATCCGAGTGAAAATAAAGCTCCTCCCCGGGACTCGAGTCGGGCCTCATCGGAGCCGTCGGGGCCGGAACTTCCTCCTCGATATGAACCCGAGGTTCTGCCACTCGTGTCGTTGCTCGGGGCTGAGCTCTGCCCCTACCTTGTCCTCTGGGACGGCCTCGACCTCGGCCTCTACCCCTAGCAGAGGAGCTGCCGCTGCTGGGACCTCGGGCTGCTGGTCGGTAGATGAGGATGCACGTGTCCTTACCATCTGCGGAAGACAGAGTAGAAGTTCAATTAACATTCAAAAGATCAAGTCGCACGACCGGAAAGAATAAAGGGAATATTTTCCTAACTCCGTAGCCTCCTGGAGGATAAATACAGACGTCTCCGTACCGATCCTTCGGACTCTACTAAGGTTGTTCGTGAGTTGTGAGACCTGTGCAACCTAGTGCTTTGACACCAACTTGTCACGACCCGGATTTCCCACCATCGAGGTCATGATGGCGCCTACTAAATGGAAGCTAGGCAAGCCAAATATTAATTACATCTCCATTAATTACCAATTTCTTATTTAAAACATATACATTACAGCGGAATAATCAAAATTAGCGGAAGACTTAGTCAAATATGATAAAGAAAACCCAAACATGATACACTACCCAAGACCGGTGTCACAATACTCACGAACTTCTAAGAATAATACACATAATTGTCTGAAAGAAAATACAAGTTGTTTATCTCGATTATATGAGATAATAGAATGAAAAACATAGATAGAAGAGACAACGGGTCCTGCGGACGCCTGCAAGGCTACCTCGTAGTCTCAGTAGTCGAAAAATCCACAAGTCGCTACTGTCGTTGCTGCTGTCCGTAACCTGTATCTGCGCAAAAAGAGCGCAGAGTGTAGTATCAGCACAACCGA
The DNA here is from genome assembly GCA_032618575.1 of Nicotiana noctiflora. Classification (NCBI taxonomy): domain Eukaryota; kingdom Viridiplantae; phylum Streptophyta; class Magnoliopsida; order Solanales; family Solanaceae; genus Nicotiana; species Nicotiana noctiflora. The sequence continues at coordinate 43,970 of JASVEL010000971.1, forward strand.
CCCCATGTGTTGGTAAGTGCCTGGCCTATCCCAGCGAACTAGTGACAAGGCTAAGGCCAGTCACCCACCTAAACCTGTACAATTGCAATATAGACATATATATACAATACATTTATAAGGAAATACTCTGCTCTGAAATAACAGTCAATAACTCACGATATCCAGAATAATCTAATCAACATAATAAATCTTACTTTCATGTCTCAATTCCTCTCTCATTTCATATCTCGTGGTAGGCGTACCACCCGCTCCCAACTATCACTGTAATTATATCTTGTGGTAGGCGTACCACCCGCTCCCAAATATCATAGTAATTATATCTTGTGGTAGGCGTACCACCCGCTCCCAAATATATCAATAATTATATCTTGTGGTAGGCGTACCACCCGCTCCCAAATATATCAATAATTATATCTTGTGGTAGGCGTACCACCCGCTCCCAAATATATCAATAATTATATCTTGTGGTGGGCGTACCACCCGCTCCCAAATATATCAATAGGCTACCGGCAACTATGGCCAATGCCAAGATTTAAGTCACTTTGTGGTCGGCGTACCACACGATCCCAATTCATAAAATATATATATTACCGCATTTAGCCAATAATCTCTATATCAACAATATTTATAATTACCGGTTTTAAACCAATAATTTATAATAATTTCAACAATTTACCTTCATTACCGGTATAACACCAATAACTCTTATTCAACAATTTATTCATAACTAAATTCATATTCCTACAAACTAGGATAGAAAAAACACTTACCTCGAAAGTTCACGAACGATTCAATCCGTAGCAATGCCTTTTCCTTTCGAATTTGACTCCAATCCAACCGTATCTATACACAATTGATTTCATATCATCAATTCTACTTAACAAACTAGTTCATATTGCTAAATATGATTTTTACAACATTCTGCCCGGAATAGTAAAAAATCGACCCCGAGCCCACATAATCGAAACTCAAGTTTCGAACCAAAATAAGTTCACCCAATCCTCCATGAGTTCAAATATACAATTTGTTCTTAAGCTCGACTCCAAAACGAGGTCTAGATCACAATTTCATTGAAAGCCCTAACTATACCCATTTCTCAAATTTTTCAACCAATTTACACATGTTTAAGCCTAAGAATTTGATTGATGTTGATGAAAATGAAAAAGACGAGTTAAACAATACTTACCCAATGAACTTTGATGAAGAAATGCCTCAAAGATCGCCTAAGAGCTGTGAGAAGAAAGGTTTTTGTGAAAATGGGATAAAATCCCGTAAGTGTTCTGTTTTGGGTATTAATTCTCTGGGCGAAAATTTACCCTACGCGATCGCGTGAATTGGGTTGCGATCGCGTAGAGGAAAGACCTGGCCTCTTATGCGATCGCGTGCAAAAGGTTGCGATCGCGTGGAGAAAAATTTGGAAACTACGCGATCGCGTGAGGGATGCTGCGATCGCGTAGAGGAAACTCACCAGGCAGCCTATTTAGCCTATGCGATCGCGTGAACATGACTGCGATCGCGTAGGGGAAAAACTGGAAGCTACGCGATCGCGTGAGGAATGCTGCGATCGCGTAGAAGGACTGGCCAATGCTGTGCGATCGCGTGGATGAGGCCGCGATCGCGTAGTACAAAATCCCTGTGCAGAAACAGCAGAATTTCTGCTGTGTTTTCAAATCCAAAAACACCCCGAACCACCTCTGAAACACTCCCGAGCCCTCCGGGCTCCAAACCAAATATGCACACTAACTCAAAAACATCATACAAACTTGCTCGCGCGATCAAATCGCTAAAATAACATCAAAATCAATGAATTGAGCTTTAAAACTCAAGAATTCTTTCAAATTTCATAACTTCCAAAATTTCCAATTTAAGGCCGAAATGCGTCAAACGACGTCCGTTTTCAACCAAACTTTACAGGAAGCGCTTAACCAATATATATGACCTGTACCGGGCGTCGGAACCAAAATACGAGCTCGATACCAGTACTTTTTAATCAAAATTCAGTTTCATTTTCCTTAAACATTTTCAGAAAACAATTTAACAGAAAAATTCTTTTACCGGGGTTCTAGACCTCGGATTTCAATTCCGGACATATGCCCAAGTTCCATATTTTTCTACGGATTTTCTGAGACAGTCAAATCACGGATCCGGGTCCGTTTACCAAAAATGTTGACCAAAGTCAACCATATCAATATTAATATCAAAATTCTTCAACTTTTTCACATATTTCACATATTTCAACGTAAATATTTTCCAGCTTTGTGCCCGGACTGTGCACGCAAATCTAGGCAACTATAAATGAGGTTTTCAAGACCTCAAAAGCTCGGAATGATTAATAAAACAAGTGATGACCCTTTGGGTCGTCACAATTTTTTAACACATATAAATCTGAGTTAAATCCTAAGTTTGGATAAACTTGTAACTAAAACACTAACCTGACTCTAGTGGGATCGTTAAAATATCTACTTGATAATTGGCAAGTTTTAGTAGCTATACATGTATTTCTCCACTCTTCTTAGATGAGCATGGACGTCATTGAGTGAAACCGACATCACTACAACAACAACTACTACACCTTAATCCTAAATAAGTAAGCATCACTCTTAGGGAAGCATAGATGTCATTCTTCTTTTACCATTTCTTCTATGCTAGCTCCGGAGTCACCCTATCAACTGCTTTCTTTGCCTACAAAAAGAACAGAGGAAAGTTGCATCATCTAGAAGAGTTAAAGAGTTTGGTGAAGTAAGAGTATTTTCACAATCATGTCATTTTTAAGCATATTCAAGTAAATCATACACTTAATAAAAATGGTTGCTAACCTATTATCACATATTAAATTATATTAGTATGTGATAATAGGTTAGTTTGGAGGTCTAGTATCAGGGTTGTAGGATAGGTGCTTCTAGATTTTTCGTACTCCTTCCCCGGGGTGGGTGAGGCGTGGTAGGGCCGCCATAGATGATTAGTGTGTGTTCTTTTATGGTAGTCATTTCTGGTAGTTGATATTTTAATATCATTGCATGCCTGCTTATTTATGGTACATATGTCTCTTATGTTTAGATAATTTTTATGCGTTGTATGTTAGAATAACTAATGCGGTTTTTGTTTTGTTTTGTTTGTTTGCCTTTCTTTTCCATGCGCCGAGGGTCGATTGGAAACAGCCTCTCTGCCCTCTCGGGTAGAGGTAAGGCCTGTCTACATATTACCCTCTCCAAACCCCACCTTGTGGGAATATACTGGGTTGTTGTTGTTGTTGTTGTAAATTATATTAGTAGTATAGAAAATGTTTATAGTGTTGGTCTATGTTGTTGGAGGATCCAACATGCACCCATTGATATATTTTTTAAAAGCCCGAACAACATAGATGTTGGTGGATGTAACTCAAGCTCTATCCATACACATTCTATATGGTGAAGCTTTAGAAGTAGGAGAAAAATAGATTACCTCTTTTTCCCAATTTGTTCTCAGAGTAATTACAAAATAAATAGTGCTTGAGCCAAAAGGGATAGAGTGAGTCCTAACCAAAGTCCCTTTAAACACCATTAGAAAAATATAAATATCATCAGTTTTGTTTAAAAGATAAATAAATAAAAAATTCCAATTAAAATCAAATGCATAAATGAGTGCCTTTCCTCCAACATGGTATACAAAACTAATAAAATACCAGCAGGAATTCCCCAAAGGTAATAAGCTCCCAAATTAACAACTCCACATATTTTTTGCCAACCACACCCTCTAGCAATACCTGAAATGAGATTTTAGTATATAAAACTTGCATTATTAGAAATATAAGGGTAGCTCGGTGCACTAAGCTCCCGCACATATCCGAGAAAAGGCCAGACCACAAGGGTCTATCGTACGCAGCCTTACCCTGCATTTCTGCAAGAGGCTGCTTCTACGGCTCGAACTCGTGACCTCCTGGTTACATGGCAGCAAATATTATTAGAAACATAAGATTGTTGGAAAATGTCTAAAAGAATATTTGAATAAACCTGAAAGTATAGATTGATTTGCATTTATGAAGTGTGATCCTTCTATAAACATTATCATTTCCGCTACATACGTTACTACTTCTTCCTCATTGCTATAACAATGACCCCATAATTTACGAACCGAAATTATGAACATTGCTATTATAATTCCTTCTGTACTAGCTAAAAATAGTGCAGTATACGCTGCTACACGAGCTGCTTTTGGTCGTCCAGCGCCTAGTTCATTCGATACTCTTATGCTGAGAAAGAAAACCAAAGTGTAACAAATAGTAAGGTATAAATGTCAATTGTGAAAGATGATTAAGAAGGTAAATGTGTTTAAAGGACAGCCTGGTGCACTAAAATCCCGCTATGCTCGGGGTCTGAGGAAGGGCCGAACCACGAGGGTCTATTATACGCAGCCTTACCTTATATTTCTGAGATGGAAAATGTGTAAGTAAGAAATTTACCTTGTGGAACCACTTAGTCCAGAAGGAAACATATATATCGTAGTAGATGTATTAAGGCTGGAAATAGCAAACAACATTATAATTAGGCCGGGCCGAAATATCATAAGAACATGATGTTGCATCTGATAGTAATGTGCTAAAGAACTGACCTGAATCTTGATCGAAAGAACAGACGTTTCTAGTTTTGGATTAGGAAGAAGACCAGATAACAGAACCATCATTTCAAATGACCAACTCTCCAAGCTAAATCTATGCCAAAAAAGTAAAAAAATGAGAATTCATTTATTCAATGGACCTATATGTATATGTATTATTTAGTAGAAGTGACTGAGTATTACCAAAGCATAACAGCTGAAGGAATAGCTAGCCTGAGATATCTCGGGATATCAGAAAACGCTTTGGATGAAAAGTCGGTCCAAGTACTTTTGCATTAAGGCGATATCATAATATACGCAAATAACAAGAACACATTAATCCAGTAAGATGTAGCATTAGCCAGAGTTGCGCCTTTGTTGCCAAGGCCGTTTTTAAGCACGAGAATTCAACAACTGAACAAATGCAGCAAAGCAGTGACTCCTGCAATTAACATCATTGGGACGACAATGTTTTGCGCTTGTAGAAACCTAATCTGACATTGTAGAAGTCCATAGGTGTAACGACCCGGCCCGTCGTTACGGGAATTTACCACCCCGTCATGTTGGAATTACATGTTTTATGCTTTTATATCAGTGTTAGAGCCTATCGGGTGAGTTAGGAGTGAATTGAATTGAAAATGAAGCAAAAAGCATGTTTGAAGGAAGTTTGAATATGGAAAGTCAACCTAGAGTTGACTATCGAGTTAGAGTGCTCGGAATCAGATTCCTGATGATTCGACTAGTTTCGGGAGATCATTTATGACTTAGGAGAGCAATCGGAATTGAATTTGGAGGTCCGGTGTAGTTTTAGGCTCGAATTGGCTAAGGTTGAATTTTGGCGAAATCCGAACGGTAGGTGAGATTTTATGATGTATTAGTCGGAATGGAATTCCGACAGTTGCAGTAGCTCCATTAGGTGATTTTGGATGTGCCTGCAAAATTTCAGGTCGTTCGGGCGTCGTTTGATCGGGTTTTGGATTGAATGTTAGTTTTGAAAGTTTTGAAGAAACTTAGGCTTGAATCCGTGTGTAATTGGTGATTTTGATATTTAGGATGGTGTTTTTATGATTGGAATAAGTTCGTATCGTGTTTTGGAGTATGTTGGTGGTTTTCGTTGGGGTCCCGGGGGCCTCGGGGTGAATCTGGACCATCATCCGGCATTTTTGGAACTTAAAAATCTGCAGAAAAATTGCAGATCACTGGGCAAAAATCCAAGCCTTCGCGTTCGCGTGGCATGGGCCGCGTTCGCGAAGGCCAGGCGAGTCAAGCATCGCGATCGCGAGACAGGGTATCGCGTTCGCGTAGGCCAGGATTCTTGAGCTTCGCGATCGCGTTCAGGATGTCGCGTTCGCATAGGTTTGTCAGGGTGTGCATCGCGTTCGCGTGAGGGTTATGGCGAACGCGTAGAAGGAAAATCAGACGGCCGGGAGCTAGTGCATCGCGAACGCGTTGGGGAGGTCGCGTTCGCGAAGGTCAATCCGGAGCTGGGCATCGCGAACGCGTGGCAATGAACGCGAACACGTAGAAGAAAAGTCCCAGGCAGTGAATTAAAACCAGAAACATTTCACATACGGGTTTCATTTCATAAACCCCCATTTTTGAGCCCTAGAGAGAAGAAAACTCGAGGAAATCACTGAGAAGTCATCGGGTATTCATCGGAGGTAAGATTCTTGACTCAAAAACATCATTTTATGGTAGAATTAACATCAATCTTCATGAATTTGGGTAGAAATTGTGAAGGATTGTGGCCTAGATATTGAAAACGAAAATTGTGTTTTTGAAAGGCCAATCGAACTCCGATTTTGCTAAATTTTATATGTACGGACTCGTGGCGAGACGAGGGTTCTGGAAATATGAGTTTCGAAATTTTTCGAGATGTGGGCCCGGGGCTCGGGTTTTGCAAATTTCGTGATTTTTGATATTTTTCGAGTTCTTTCGATTGGGTTATGTTCCATTAGCCTATTTTGATATATTTGTGCTGATTTGTGCTAGTTTTGACGTGCGTGGATGCCGGTTCGAGGAGCTAAGGCGTCGCGGGCATGAGCTTTCATCGGTTTGAGGTGGGTAATACTTGTAAATGATGTCCTGAGGGTTAGTAAACCCCGGACTTGCACATCTTAGTGATGTGTTGAGGTGACTTGCACGCCGAATAACGGGCGTGGGGTAGAGCACCATTAGGGATCGTGACTTGGTCCGTCCCGCGTAATAAATAATAAAACCTAATTGTTAAAATGAATTGGACTAATTATCATGTTTGGGCTTCGTGCCAATTATTTGAATCCTTCAAGGATTGGTATCACTGTTTTGATAACACTGAGCATATTTTATTCTAAATTTAAGGTTTAAAATGGAATTATTGCTATTCAGCATTTTTATAAGGTTATGAAAAACTTGAACAAGGTCTTAATAACATTTTTGTTTTGCTGTGAGCTAATATGATATTGTTGCCGTAGGGCTTTCTTGATTATTTGTTAGACTGATTGGGGCCGAGGGCCATATGTTAGGGCATGACATTCATGTGAGCATATGCATACACATGCATGGATCGGACTGCACGCCGCAGTGGTATATGGATCGGGCTGCGCGCCGCAGCAGGTGTGATTTTGATATTGTGCTTGGGCTGTAATAGCCCCTCCGGAGTCTGGACACCCCCAGTGAGCACGGGTACCCAAAAGGATCGGGCTACACGCCATAGCGGTCATATGCGTTGCATGGCATACATACATTGGTTTACGTGTACTACGTGGCATAACATTTTAGCACTCATACTTTACTGGCACATGTGCATTTGTTGCTTTATTGACCAGATCTCCTGGTATAAATTGTTAAGGAGTGCTGAGCCCGAGAGGCTGATTTGAGTGTTGACTTGCACTGCTTGAGATTCTCCTAGGTATTGGTATGTTATAATGAAATAAAGTAGCTAAAATTTGAGATTTCTAAATAATCTACTCACATATGCTGAAAAGGAATAAAATGATAGTGTTTTGAAGTTTAATAATAGTACTGTATTATGTAGCAAGAGATAGTACCTTGCGTGGTTTTCTTCCCTTCAGCATTATTTACTTTTATTACCGCTGAGTTGGAAGTACTCACACCCGACTCCCTGCACCTTGTGTGCAGATCCAGGTACATTACAGCAAAGCTGATTCCATTGCGGCTCGGGAGTGCTTTTGGACAGTCGAGGTAGCTGCCAGCTTTCGCAGGACTGATTCTCCAGTTTGTCTGTATTTTTGTTCTGATCATCCCACACTTGTGCACAGTTATATTCACTATTTACACTTTGTATACTCTGTAGAGGCTCATGACTCTTGACCCTTCGGTCTATGGGAGTTGGCACATGTTGGGACTTGGTTCCCTGTTTTAAATATATCTATCACCGTTGTGCTTAAATTGGATAAAGTGAGCTTCTAGCTCCGTTGTTGATATTGATTGGTCAGGCTGGCTTAGCAATGTGCTGGGCGCCATCACGACCAGATTTGGGGTCGTGACAATAGGCAAAGAGGCTCGGTATCATGGAACGTGCATAATTTTCTGCTTCGGCTGCTATTTCCGGAGTTTGTCCCAAAATAACAAGAATATGTCCTGTATTTTCCCAAATATAGCCTAGAGGAATACTAACTAATAGAAGAACTATCATTGCCCTTTGCATATAAATACCAAGCATATGATATTGTTTTGCTCCATATGATTGCCCACAGATTGTGTCCAATGCACTTCCCATTCCCATATGATCAAGCAAATAGAATCCAAAATGCAGAGAACAAAAGGTAAATTCTTTTTAAAAAATGACTAAATGTTAATGAAACTAACTTACATAAACTCCACTAAATCTTTTTATTCACCAAAACAGAAATCTGATATCATATTACTGAGTAAGTGAGGGACCTATGTTACACGGACTACTCAAAATAGTTGCCGCATCTGTGTCGGATACTCCAAAAATGTACTACATTTGAAGGATCGGACACGCACAGTAATATTTTTGGATAATCTGAGTAACATAGTCAAGGACTAGGTGAATAATTGGTCCCTTTATCTTAGAGAAATAAAAACTGGCATTTTCTTCATGCTTATTACTTTCATCCTCTTGTGTCCACTTTTTATCCAAATTTTTTCTTACAAATATATACCTTTAGCTAATTTTAGTAGAGAAACATAATATTAAAGAACAATTCACGAACCCCCTTTAGAATATTTGAAGTCTCGCGTAAATACGCAATACATAGAGGGTGTTTAGGTAAGGTTATAAGTTAGTCAAACTAGCTTATAAGCAGTAAATTTTGGATTATTTGCGCGAGGAGTGGATTTAGGGGGCGGAAGGGGTTCATATGAACCCCCTTCGTCGGAAAATTATACTGTATATATAAGGCAAAATCCGTTTTTTATCTCTATAAATTATATTTTGAATCACCTTGACGCCGCCCAAAAGCATAGCTCAGGGGTCAAAGGGGTTGAAAGCCTTTGTGAGGTTGCTTGTTCTATTCCACATGCCACAGTCTCTTTTAAGTTTTTAAGTTTTTTTCTTTTTTGAACCCCTTAGTAGAAATCCTACATCCGCTACTTATTTGCATGTATAATAAATACCAAAGTGCTTATAAGCCAAAAGCCGTGGATAAAAAAAGATGTGAAACTAGGGGCAGAGCTAGCATCCTGGACACGAGTTCGACCGAACCTAGTAGCTTTGATCTAAACTATATATTTGTCTTAAAAATCCCTTAAATAAGTACAAATTATTAATCTAGAACTCAGTATCTTAAAGAAACTATAATCTCAAACTCGTTAACTTCAAATTCTGGCTCCGCCTATGTATGAAACACATTACTAGTTGACCGAAAAATAACTTACCAACAAGCTGAAACAAGTGACAGTGGCAAAAGAAGTTGCCATACAAGCACCAAAAATGGCTAATTATCCAAGATGACCAACAAACATTACAGAAATAACTTGTAAACAATATAGCAAAAGATTTACTGACATTAAAGGCCCTGCTAATCCCAACAATTTCTTCACTTCTTCAAAAAACTCATCACAATTTCTCATTTTTGGCTTCCTCATTTCTTGACTTTAATATTAGTGGACACTCAAGGTCTATGGGCCTCTTATCTAACCCATGACCACCTCCCCATGCAAGAGCCATCTCAACTCTACGGGCCGCATTGGCTGCCTCCTGAAAAGAAATCTCACTACCGGCTCCCATAGACATCTGGAGACGAATCGGCTGAATCAACCCATCAATAAACCTCCGCACCCTCTCTCTCGGTGGGGAGTATGATAATATCATGGTGTACCAGATTAATGAACCGAGTCTCATATTGCGTGACTGTCATAGAGCCTTGCTAGAGGTGCTCAAACTACCAACGAAGAGCCTCTTGCTGAGTAACTGGGAGAAACTTCTCCAAAAATAACTTTGCAAACTGGTCCCAAGTCAATGATGGCGACACTGCTGGTCTGGATAAACAATAGTCCCTCTACCAAGTCTTGGTGGATCCTGGTAGTTGAAAAGTGGCAAAGTCGACCCCATTGGTCTCCAAAAAACCTATAGTCTGAAGGATCTCATGGAAGCTAAATAAGAAATCATGTGGATCCTATGAAGAAGTATCGTTAAATATGGTGGTGAAGATCTTGGAGAACCTATCAAGCCTCCACAAAGCATCTGAAAATATAGCCGCTCCATCGTCGGCCTAGGTCACAATATCTGGCTAAATTGCCACAGCTGGCTGAACTACTGGAACATGAGCCTAGGCAGCTACCTGCTCCGGAGTACGTGTAGTAGGAGTCTGAACTCTTCCTTCAGCCTGAGAAGTGGCTGGGGCTACTGGAAGCAAACCCGCTTTAGTAACGCTATCCATAAAGCTTGCCAGTCTTACCAAAGTGTCCTGAAGATCTGGGGTGACCATGAACCCTCCTGGACTTGAGTTGGGCCCACCGGAGCTATTGGGGCTAGAACCTCCTCATCATAAACAATAAGAGGCTCCACATTTGGGACTTCTGCACGGGGCTGAGCTCTGCCCCTACCTCGGTCTTTCGACCTCTGCCCCTCGTAGGAGCTGCTGCTGGGGGCTCGATCTGCTGCGCGGTAGAAGAGGAAGCAGGTGTTATCGTCACCTGCGAATGAACAGAGTAAAAAGACAATCAATATTTGAAAAACAGAATCGCACGACAAGAAAGAACAAAGGTGAAACTTTTCCTAACTCCATAGCCTCTAGGGGTAAATACAAACGTCTCTGTACCGATCCCTCAGACTCTACTAAGTTTGTCCGTGAGTCGTGAGACCTATGTAACCTAGTGCTCTAATACCAACTTGTCAGAATCCCGATTTTTCACCCTCGAGAGTCGTGATGGTACCTACTAATAGGAGCTAGGCATGTAAATTAATTTAATACTTCTCTTAACAACATCAACAATATAAATAAGAACAAGGCAATTAATATAAAAGCTAAAGTCTCCAAAACATAAATAACTGAAACCAAGTGCGGAAGTTCAAATACACCTTTACCCAGATCTGGTGTCACTAACTCACGAACTTTTACAGAATTATAAATACAAAGTCTAAATAAAAATACAGTACTGTCTGATCCAATACAAACAAAATTAAATGAAAAACAAAGATAAGAGAGACTCCGGTCCATGCGGATGCCAGCAAGGCCACCTCGGGAATCTCGGGACTGAAGTCAGCTCCTGATGCTCCTACTGTTGTCCAAAAGCTCCTGTTTCGGTAGGATGCTCTGTGCAAAAGATGCACAGAGTATAGCATCAGCACAACCGACCCCATGTGCTGGTAAGTGTCAGGCCTAACCCCCCTCCCCCCCGGCGAAGTAGTGACGAAGCTAGATAGGACTCCCAATCAACCTGTGCAGGTATATATATATATATACACACACAAATACTACAAAAATAACAGCAAAAAGTAATAATTAAGACTGGGAGGGGAACATGCTTTTGGGGATAACGGATAAATTAGAACTGTAGGAATAAATTAGGAAAACTACAACTGATCTCTTCTAACACAGAATACATGGTCGACGTGCCACACGATCCCATTTCATGATATATAAGTTGTCCGCATGCCACACAATCCCATTTCATAATATATAAGTGGTCGGCATGCCACACGATCCCATTTCATAATATATAAGTTGTCAGCATGCCACATGATCCCATTTCATAATATATAAGTGGTTTCCGAGCAAGGGAACAAGTATCAATTCAACTATCTCGACAAGGGAGAATACGAATAAATAGTTAATTCCCTGCAATGGAGCAACAACAATAACTTACACGTCCTAGCAATGGAATAATTACATCTATTTCTCTTTTGTTCATTTCTTACTTCCTAACCATGTCATAATTCGAGTCAAGGCTCCCAAGGAGTTTACAAATCATATTTCATCTTCATATTATTTACATTATATCGAAAAAATCAATTAAACAAGGAAGAGTCACTACAGAATCCCAAATAAGCACAAGTACGAACTCACGGTCATGCTAGACATCGATGTATAGATACTCGTCACCATACCTATAAACCATACTCAACATTTAGCAATTAGCAAATAATACTCTAATCATATTCCCTCAAGCCAAAGTTAGATCAAACACGTACCTCGAATGCTCCAAACTCAACTCAAGCCTCTAGTATAGCTTTACCCCTCGAATGTGGCTCCAACTCAGTCAAATCTATGAAATAATGACCTTAAAATTAATAATAGCTAAACAAACTAAACCCAATGCCTAAATATGAATTTTAAGCTTTCTTCCCAAAATTCCAAAAATCGTCCCGGGGCCTTCTTGGTCAAAACACGAGGTTCGAACCAATTCCATGTCGCACATTCCCCTACAAGCCCCAATATATTATTTATTTTCAAATTTGATCCCAAAATGAGGTTTAAATCAAAGAAAATTGAAAAAAAACCTAACTCTACCCTTTTCCCCCAATTTCAACCCTAGATTACATGATTTAGGTTTAGAAATTCATTAATTAATGAAGGAAGATGAAGGAAATGAGCGGGAATTCACTTAGCCAATAAGCTTTGGTGAAGAAGTGCTCAAAAATTCGCTCAAAAGCCGTGGAGAAGAAGAACTCGTGTGAAATATGGACTAAATCCCGTAGCTGTTGGTTCTTTTTTTTTTAAAATCTAACTGGGCAAAAATGGCCTATGCGATCACGAAGGAAGTCATGTGATCGCATAAAGGAAGGAGAAGTGTTCACTGCGATTGTGGAGGGATCATTGCGATCGCGTAGAAGAAAATTAAAGGCCTCTCAGGCTAGAACTATGTGATCGTTGAAGGGAGTTGCGATCGTATACAACAGACGGACCCCCTGAAGATTAACACTATGTGATCGCAGACCTACCTATGCGATTGCATAGAGCAATTGGATGGACACCAGCAAACAGCAGATTCTGCAATTTCTTAAGTTTAAAAAATACTTTGACACTCCTCTGAAACACTCTCGAGCCCTCGGAGCTCCTAACTAAACACACACACTAACTCAACTACCTCATACAAACTTAACCATGCAATTAAATCGCCAAAATAACATCATAAACGAGAAATCAAACCTCAAAATCATCAATTTTTAATCAAACTTCCAAACTTAGCGTTTTAAGTATGAAACACGTCAAATGACGCAACCAAATTTTACATGAAGCGCTTAAACCACATATAAGACCTATACCTAGGGTCGGAACCAAAACATGGGCCCGATACCGATGCTTTCTAATCCATTTTCATTTCAAATTTCCAAAAAAATTTAGAAAAATAATTTCTTTTAAAAATTTATTTCTCGGGCTCGGGACCTCGGATTTCGATTTTGAACATACGCCCGAGTTTCATATTTTTCTACGAACCCTATGGGACCGTTCAATCACGGGTCCAAGTCCGTTTACCCAAAATGTTGACCCAAGTCAACTTTAATCATTTTAAAGCCATATTTTGAAATTTTTCATAGAATTTAACATATAAGCTTTCAAGCTACGTGATCGGACTGCGCACGCAAACCAAGACAAGTAAAAATGAGGTTTTCAAGGTCTCGGATGTACAAAATGAAAGAGAAAATGGGTGATGACCCTTTGGATCATCACATATATATATAAAAAATTATAATACAATTGCGATACATTAATTTTTAAAATTTGTGATACACTTATATCTTCATCTTCTTCAAATTTCAATCATAACTCTACACTAAAAATTTAATATAATTGTGTTAAAATGATATTCGTATTGTATCGAGTATTATTTTGGGTATTAATTATCATATACAAGTCACATACAACAAAAAATTTAGGAAAAAGCAAATAAAATTCAATACTTACCCAAAACTTGATTCCATAGCAATATTTCAAATTTCGTCTACATTGTATCAATAAAAAATAAAAGAAATTAGGTGATTAGTGCAAAAGAGAGAAATTAAGTTTGAAATATTTGGAAAAGAAAAAGAACTAAAAATGTGAGGGATGGAAGGGGGAGGATATATAAATAAAAGAGAAATGGGGGGGGGGACAGGATATAAAAATAGAAGAGAGATTTTGGGTGATTATTAAGAAAGAGAGAAAAAATGAACATAATTTTAAATATAGGGGGAGTTATTGGAAATGAGTTGTAACTGACAAGCTAAAATTAAGGGATCTTGAATGTTTTTCTTTTTAATAGTTTGTCTATAATATGTAAATATTGATATACAAAGTAATTAATAAGAAACCTAAATAAATATAGTAAATAGATTTTTGCTATAGTATAGTTAGGTAAAAATTCCAAATTTAATAGAGTCTTTTTTATGGGCTTTGAATTTTGATAAATCCAACGGGCCTTCTTTTATGTACCTTTTTTTCTTGAGAATATGATTCTCTATAGCCCTTATTTAATTAGCCCTATTTTCTTTCGTGGACCCGAAATAGCCTTTAGGCCTAATCTGACAAATTATAGTCTCCAATACACTTCTCCCCTTTCCAATGCACTTTTCAGTCGCCTACTACTCCCATCTCCCCCTCTCTCTTTCTCTTTTCATCTTCTCCCTTTTTCAATATACCAGTGACTTCCATCTTTCTTTCCCTATATTTTTATCTTTTCACTTCTTCAATCTCTCATTTTGTTTCTCTTTTATTTTCTTCTTCCATAGCTAAACCAACATACATCTTTTTCAAACTTTTCTTTTTTTTCTGTGAGATCTCCTCCTCCTTTATTTAGATGCAAAAATATCTACCTTCTTAAGTAATTTCCCACAAAAGTCTGGCAATAGCTATCGCTTTCTATACACTTTCAGATATAATATTCCATGATTTTTTTGGATGCTTTTGCAAGAAGATAAAAATGGAGAAAATAAAATAGCCACGGCCGGAGAAAAAAAAAGATCCAGCCAAATTCACTGTCCTCCATACCATCAGTGCTCCTTTATTTATACATTGTGCAATCAGTATAATAATGGTATAACATGGTGTATAATCAATGTGTATACATTTTAAACTAGTGATATATTTATTATACACGTATTATACAAAATTGGGCGTAAAAGATTACAGTGGCTAAATTGAGTGTTGAGAATAATGTATATAATGTGTATAAAGTATGTATGCATATTTATATAAAAGGTGTATCTACACTGATATAATACATATATATTTTTTATACAAATTCAATGTTTATATAATTTCTATATATTTTGCATATAAAGTATATAATAGTATGTATATACATTCATTATAAATGTATTATAGAAAATTGGGCGTGTAAGATTATAGTGGGTATATTGAGTGTTATGGATATTGTATATAATATGTATATATTATGTATGCACATATATATGAAATGTGTATCGACACTTATATAATACATATACACTTTTTATATAAATTTAATATTCATATAATTTTGTATATAAAGTATATAATAGTATATAATGTATATATGTCGTGCACATAGAATTTACAATTGTATATAAAGTAAATAATTAATATATCTTCATATAACTTTTTTCTCATAAATAATCTCAATCTTTCTTTCTTTTTTTAGTTAGATCTTATTTTTTTCTATTCAATTTGTTTGTTAATACTGCCTTTTTTTTTCAATTTTTTTCCCCCTCTCTTTTAGTTCTTAACTATTTAGGTTTGATAGTGGAATTGGGGTGAATGAGGTTGGTCCAGAGTCTGCTTTTTGATGATCTATCATTTTTGGGATATGGGTCGATGGCGTGGTGGTAGCAGTGCATGGAGGTGGTAACAGTGTCATGGCGATAGCGACATCGGTCCAATAGTGGCATGGCAATGGTGGAGCTTTTTTGTGTGGATGTCTGATAGATGGTGGAAAAGGAAAAATATATGCGGTGTGATTGGTGGAATTTGGGCTGACTATTCTAATATCTTTTAGGCTACTAGATGTATTTGCAATTTTGTGGCTACCAGATGATATAAGTTTGCAATGAGTGGCTACAAATGTATTTTGCCCTTTCTTCTTCTTTTAACAACTAGAATTGTCTAGCCAAAAAACTAGAATTGTCTAGCCAAAAAAAACTGATAATTATCCATCCAATAGATGTAACGACCCGGTCGGTCGTTTTAGAAAATTACGCCCCAATCCCTTTAACTATTTCCCTAAGTACATTTCTGCTATTGTGGTTTGCCGGGAGAGTCGGTCCTGAAATTTGGAGTATTTTGGGACACTTAGTCCCTAAATGAGAGCTTTAAAGATAGAAAATGATCCGCAACCGGAACAGTGTTAAGACGATCTCGAAACGGAAATCCAATGGTTCCATTAGCTCCGTTGGGTGATTTCGGGGTTGGGAGCGCGTTCGGAATGTATTTTGGAGGTCCTTAGCTCAATTAGGCTTGAAATGCGAAGGTTGAAATTTTGGCGAATCCGAACGATAGGTGAGATTTTGATCCGGGGGTCGGAATGGAATTTCGACAATTTTTGTAGCTTCGTTATGTGATTTTGGATATGTCCGCAAATTTTCAGGTCATTCGGACGTCGTTTGGTCCGGTTTTTTATCGAATGTGCAATTCGGAAAGTTTTAAGAAATTTAGGCTTGAATTCGATGTGAATTATGGGTTTTGATGTTGTTAGACGTGTTTTTATGATTGGAACAAGTCCGTATCGTGTTTTGGAATATGTTGGTGGTTTTCGTTGGGGTCCCGGGGGCCTCGGGGTATTTTCGGATGGTTAAACGGGAGAAAACATGAAAAATTGTAGGTTTGGGTTCTGTTTTGTTGTTTTCGCTCCTGCAGAAATGGGAGCGCAGGAGCGGACAAGTGAACGCAGGAGCGGAAGTGATCGCTGAAGCGGATCCTGGTCCGCAGAGGCGGCATCGCTGATACGGAAAGAGGATCGCAGAAGCGGTCCAGGGTCGCGAAGGGGAGTTCCGCAGAAGCGGAATATTGACCGCTTAAGCGAGTCCGCAGGAGCGGACTCCGAGGCGCGGAAGCGGAATGTTCCGCAGGAGCGGAAGAGATTTCGCGGAAGCGACCCTAGGCTCGCAGAAGCGAAATGGGCCAGCCAGGCTTGGAGTTCGCAGAAGCGACCACGTGGTCGCAGAAGCGGTTCCGCAGAGGCGGAAATGGTCCGCAGAAGCGAAAGTCGCAGATGATTAATTGTATCAGAAGTTAGAAAATTTTAGAAACATTTCACATTTGGGGTCTCGGCTTAAGAGGCTATTTGGGCAATTTTTGAGGGAGATTCAATGGAAATCATCGGGTAATCATCTATGGACTCATCTTATGATTAGTATTGATAATATTATGCAATTATATCATGAAAATGGAGGAATTTGGGGTAATTTATGGAGTATTTAGCCCTAGGCCTAAAATTTAGGAAATCTTTGATTTGAATGGGCAAACGGAGTCCGATTTCGATAAATTTTATATGCACGGACTCGTATTGAGATAAGGAACCCGAATATATAATTTTCGTGATTTTTCGATAAGCGTACCGAAAGTCGGGTTTTGGCAACTTGTGGGTTTTGGTGTATTTTGAGTTATTTTGATTGGGTAATGCCCAATTGACCTATTTTAATGTGATTCTATTGATTTTTATCAAATACTACACTTGTGGAGGCCGACATTCGCGGCAAGAGGGTTATTCTTAGCGGTTTTGTACCGGAATTGAGGTAAGTGGCTTGTCTAATCTCGTGTGGGGGAATTTTCACCCCTAGGATATTGTGTGATAGTTTAAATGCCTTGTACGCGAGGTGACGGACGTGTACATGCGCTGGTTGTTGAACACATACGTTATTTAAAATGTTCAATGAGTGATATTCCTGTCTTTAGTGTTAATTTGATATTTTACCCGGTAGTAGTTAGAAAAGCATGATTAGGTAGTACTTAATTGTTTAGTTGCCTAATTGTCTTATTTGAACTTCTTGAAATTTATTGGCACTATTTTTCGGTGAAGTTATAGATAAGCATAATTTATTCTCTCTGTGTATTCCTTTATTTGCTGTGCTTGTGGACTGCGGGTTCAATTCCCGGAGATCCAAGGGCTGCGGGTTCGATTCCCGGAGACCCGAAGTTTATTGATGAGTTATTGGTAGGGACTACGGGTTCGATTCCCGAGATCCTAAGTTATTGGTAGGGACTACGGGTTCGATTCCCGAGATCCTGAGTTATTGGTAGGGACTACGGGTTCGATTCCCGAGATCCTGAGTTATTGGTAGGGACTACGGGTTCGATTCCCGAGATCCCGAGTTATTGGTAGGGACTACGGGTTCGATTCCCGAGATCCTGAGTTATTGGTAGGGACTGCGGGTTCGATTCCCGGAGATCCTGAGTTATTGATTATTTATTGAGACATGGGCTGCGGGTTTGATTCCCGGAGACCCAGAGGTACTGTCAATGGGACGGTGGGTTCGATTCCCACAAGTCCTGGACGTGTTTTATTGAGTTGGTTATTTGTTGTTAGCTTAATTGTAGACGGTTGCAGTAATCATTTTATTGTTGTTATTTCGGATTTATTATTATTTGAGCTGCTTATTATTGTTATTGTCTTTTTGTTATTGTTCTCTCAGTAGGGCCCTGACCTTCCTCGTCACTACTCCATCGAGGTTAGGCTTGGCACATACTGAGTACCGCCGTGGTGTACTCATGCTACTCTTTCCGCACACTTTTGTTGTGCAGATCCAGTTACATCAAAGCAGGCTCGTGCTAGGTGATTCCGCAGCTTTTTGGGAGACCTTGAGGTATGATCTGCTACGTCCGCGGATCCGGAGGCCTTCCTTCTATTCTGATAGTATTAGTAGATGTTTTCTCTCATGTCTTTGTTAGATACTCTTCACACATAGAGCCACAGTTGTATACTCTCTTTTAGTCTGTGTTGCCCGTGGGATTTCGGGTCTTGGTGGTGTTTTATACAGTGTGTTGACGAGTGTATGTGCCAAGCGGCACGGATTACATTCCTATTTATATTGTTTTTCCGCTATTTCTTGTTTAAAGTTCATAGACTTGTATATTCCGCAACGTGTTAGGCTTACCTAGTCGTGGGGGCTGGGTGCCATCACGACATGTTCATGATTGGTGAACTAGGATCGTGACAATAGAGCTTGGTCATGAATAACTTATAATAGCCTTGCGGAGTCGCTCTTGATGGTAGCATTCGAACCACCACTAGAAAAACACAAGGCATCCACTTTATTAAAAGGCTACTATTTAGGAATTAGCGAGAGTGTCTTAAAATTCAGCTTTTCAGTTTATTTTTTCGAGACAAAAGTGTCCTAAATTGTTTGAAAGTTAAGATTTTTAATTTTAAATTTCAAGACAAAATAAGTATTGTCCACCCTTTGACCACCATCCCCGAAAAAGACTATTTGTGCACTTGCCCCAAGCCACCACTTTTAAAGGAGCCGGAACATTGAATAACCCTTCGGTCCCAAATAAGTGATTTTTTTAGTTGTTCTCACACATATTAAGAATTTTATCTTTTAACATTAATTAGTAATGAAATTGACCATATTAACATTTACTATCTCTTCACATAACCACTCATAACACATAATCCAACATTAATTATTCAGAGGGAAATGTAGGGGAAAAATAAACAATTCATTCTTGAAATATAAAAAAAATACTTATTTTGGACCACAAGTAAAAATCCATAGGAGTAATTATGAAGAGATTATAAGATATGGACGGTTTGTGAGCTTTTCTTCATAAGGGCTTTATGCCTGTCAATGTAAGTCAAAGCATGCCTAGCTTTTGAATAGGATTGACTCAGTCACAAGGAGTGGCTTATAATAGTTTGAAGAGGTGGTTACCCTTTTTTCTAAGAAAAGTCTATTCGTATCGATCTAAGGAGGATAATACGGATAAGACCTCATCACAACTAACTCAAATTTGATTGAATCTATTTTTGTTGTAATATAATCCTTAATAACATAGGATCTCATCTCATCCTAACAGTATAGTGTTTGTACTATAAATACTAACTTACAACAATGAGAATGTCACGACCCGGATTTCCCACCATCAGGAGTCATGATAGCGCCTACTAGTGGAAGCTATGCAAGCCAATTTTTACTTACATTTTCATTAATTACAACTCTATTTTTAAGACTTTAAATAGAATTATGAATTTACAACGAAATAAAGAAATTTAGCGGAAGACTTAGCAAATTTTAACAAATACGATATAGAAAACCCAAGCATGATACACTACCCAAGACTAGTATCACAATACTCACGAACTTCTAAGAATAATACACATAATCGTCTGAAAGAAATATAAGTTGTTTATCTCGAATACGTGAGATAACATAATGAAAAATAAGATAGAGGAGACAACGGGTCCTGCAAACGCCTGCAAGGCTACCTCGAAGTCTCAGTAGTCGGAATATCCATAATCGTGCTACTGCCTCTACTATTGTCCGTAACCTGTATCTGCGCAAAAAGAGCGTAGAGTGTAGTATCAGCATAACCGACCCTATGTGTTGGTAAGTGCCTGGCCATTCCCGGTGAAGTAGTGACGAGGCTAGGACCAGACACCCACATAAACCTGTACAGTTGGGATATATACATATACAACAGCAGGAAAACATTATCGAACATTTATAAGGAAAGAATCTGCTCTAAATATCAACCAATAGTTCATAATATCATAAATAATCTGAACAACGGAATAAAACTTACTTTCATGTCTCAATTCATTTTCATTGCATATCTTGTGGTAGGCGTACCACTCGCTCCCAGATTTAATATTCAGCTACCGGCAACGATGGCCAATGCCAAGATTAGAATAATTTTGTGGTCGGCGTACCACTCGCTCCCATTTTATATATATAAGTGGTCGGCGTGCCACACGATCCCTTTTCTTAATATATATAAGTGGTCGGCGTACCACACGATCCATTTTCTTAATATAAGTGGTCGACATGCCACACCATCCCAATTCTTTAATATATAAGTGGTCGGCATGCCACACCATCCCAATTCTTCAATATATATATTACCGGCATTTAACCAATAATTTCTGATCAATAGTAAGCATATAAAAGTATTACCGGTATTAAACCAATAATCTTCAATTTCAACAATACTTATATTACCAGTGTAAAACCAATAAATAATAGTAAATCAACAATATATGCTTGTTACCGGTGTGACACCAATAACCTTTAATCAACAATTTATATATATTACCGGTATAAAATCAATAATATTTTCCCTTCACATAATTACATAGGATTAATAGGAATTTAATCCATTCAAGACCCACGGTCATGCTCGAACCCCCAACGTATATATACTCGTCACCATGCCTATATGTCGGACTCCACATTTAACAATTAACACGTAAACTCAATTCATATTCCCTCAAGCTAGGATAGAACAATCACTTACCTCGAATAAGCGCGATATCAAGTGGAAACCAAGCCTTTTCCACAAGTATCCGACTCCAAATGGCTCAAATTTGTTGCATTTGGAAGAGCTGAAAACATGACTTTCCATGCAAGTTCCTCTCCACTGGGAGGGGACTACACTCATATCATTGTCACTAAAACTCTCTAATTCAGGCCATATTCATGTATCCAAGATTCCAATTATGATGTCAGCTCCTTTTGGTGATAAACCAGAACAATAAATTAGACCAGAAGTAATTTCAACATCAGTTTGATATTGCGAGAAATCCCATGAATGTGTTGTGTGGAGATTCAATTTTGGATCGGGGAATATAGAGATGACTCCAGGTTTTTTGAGCAATGGAGTTCGCTTCAGCTTTTGATAAACGCACAGCAAATCCCGAGAAACCATTATTGTAACTGTGTACAATAGCATCTTTTTTTCCCTTCTGATTAAAGAGGTCATAAGGTCTGCTTGATTATTTTTAATTCCATCATTCGTTGCATCAGGATCACCCATGTAAACAATATATACGCCGTTGTTTTGTACTTGAGAAACTGCATTGGATTGTGTAAGAAAAGAGACAAGGAATAGATAGAGGCAGAAAAATAGAACAATGTCTTTCATTTTTTTTTTTTTGCAATCCTTTTAAGAAATCTTGATGATAACAAGTATATTATATATAAAAATAGTTAAGTAATTAAAGGGATAAAGTTGGTCTATTAAGTTTTGTTTAGTGCATCCAAACATGTGCGCACTAAAATACCTGTCAATCAGCTATGACACGGGCTATATATTATAACCACTTATAGTGCATTTAAATGCTTAATCAAACATGCCACTACGACAGTGGAGTTGTAGTGGTGGTGGCAGTGGGCCGTAGGCGGTGACCGTTATTGTGGCGGCGACTGGTAACTAGGCTAGTCACTAGTGTGTAGTATGTAATTACATGCCTTTTTCAACACTTAAACTCTCATTTAGGGACTAAGTATCTCAGAATACTCCGAATCCCAACACCAAATGTCCCGACAAACCAAAATAGCAGACATAAACTTAGAGGAAGCAGTTAATAGGGGAATGGGGCATAAATTCTAAAAAACAACCAGCCGGGTCGTTACATCCTCCCACACTTAAATATTTGTTCATCCTCGAACGAGCATAAAGAACAAACCCGGAGTAGTGAAAAGATGAGGGTATAGGCTACGCATATCCCGCTCGGTCTCCTAAGTCGCCTCATCGACTGGCTGGCCCCTCCACCGAACCTTTACTGAAGTGATGTCCTTTATTCTCAACTTTCTGACCTGTCTGTCCAATATAGCCACTGGCTCCTCAGCATAAGATAAAACCTTGCCCGATTGGACTCAGCTGAAATCCAACATGTACGACGGGTCACAGTGATACCTCTGGAGCATCGAGGCATGAAATACCAGATGAACTCCTGCCAACCTGGGAGGTAGGGTAAGTTCATAAGAAACTTCTCCAACACGCCTCAATATCTCAAAAAAAAGTCAATAAACCTCAAACTCAACTTCCCTTTCTTCCCAAATCTTGTAATGCCCTTCATAGGCGAAACACAAATCAGAACCTTCTCTCCAACTATATCAGAACCATCACGATCTCTTCGATACGCATAGTTCTTTTTCCTAGACTAAGTTGTATGAAGCCTATATTGAATGATCTTGACCTTATCTAAGGCCTCTTGAACTAAATCTGTACCCAACAATCGAGCCTCTCCCGGCTCAAACCATCCAACCGGAGAACGACACATCCTACATACAAGGCTTCATAAGGAGCCATCTAAATGCTCGATTGATAAGTGTTATTATAAGCAAACTCTGCCAAAGGTAGGAACTAATCCCACGAACTTCCAAAATCGATAACACATGCTTGGAGCATATCTTCCAATATCTGAATTGTCCTTTCGGACTGACCATCCGTCTGGGGATGAAATGTTGTACTCAGTTAAACTTGGGTGCCCAACTCTCATTGAAACGCCTTCCAAAAATATGAGGTAAACTGCGCACCTCGATCCAAAATGATAAAGATAGGCACACCATGAAGGCGAATAATCTCCCTGATATATTTCCCAGCT
Source organism: Nicotiana noctiflora (assembly GCA_032618575.1). NCBI lineage: Eukaryota > Viridiplantae > Streptophyta > Magnoliopsida > Solanales > Solanaceae > Nicotiana > Nicotiana noctiflora. The sequence continues at coordinate 67,454 of JASVEL010000971.1, forward strand.
AATCTCTAAGACGAATAGGTGGTGGCAACTAGAACAAAATGCGCTGACTTGGTCAGCCTATCAATAATAATCCAAACATCATCAAACGTTTTCCGAGTGGAAAGCCAATAACGAAGTCTATAGTGATCAGCTCCCACTTCCATTCGGGAAGCTTAATTCTCTAAAATAAACCACCATGCCTCTGATGCTCATATTTAACCTGATGACAGTTCAAACACCGCATTACATATGCCACAATATCCTTTTTCATTCTACGCCACCAACAATGTTGCCGCAAATCCTGATACATTTTTGTTGCGCCTGGATGAATAGAATACCGGGAACTGTGAGCTTTCTCTAGAATCAATTATCGAAGCCCATCAACATTTGGCACAAAAATTTGCCCTTACAATCTCAGAACTCTATCAGCATCTAAGGTGATTTTCCTGGCACCTCCTCACTGAACCGTGTCTTTAAGGAAACATAAATAAGGATCATCAAATTGCCGATTGCGGATACGCTCAAATACTGAAGAGCGAGCGATTGTGCAAGATAGCACTCGACTAGGCTTCGAAACATCCAACCTCATAAATCGGTTGGCTAAGGCCTGAACATCCAAGGCAAGCGGCCTTTGATTGACTTGAATATAAGCAAGACCGCCCATACTGGCTGACTTCATGCTCAAAGCATTAGCCACCACATTTGCTTTCCCCGGGCGATATAAAATGGTGATATCATAATCCTTCAACAATTCTAACCACCTTCTCTTACTCAAATTCAAGTCCTTCTGTTTAAACATGTACCGAAGACTCTTGTGATCGGTGAATACTTCACATGCCACACCATACAAATAATGTCTCCATATATTCAATGCGTGAACAATCACCGCCAACCCTAGATCATTTACTGGATAGTTCTTTTCATGAATCTTCAATTGCCTTGAAGCTTAGGCAATAACCTTGCCATTCGGTATCAACACTTCACCAAGCCCAATACGGAAAGCATCACAACATACAGTATAGAGTTCTGAAATTGTGGGCAAAACCAACACCGGTGCCGTGGTCAATGCTGTCTTGAGCTTCTGAAAGCTCGCCTCACATTCATCTGACCATCCAAACTGGACCCCTTTCTGGGTCATTCTGGTCATCGGGGTTGCAATAGATGAAAACCCCTCCATAAACCGCCAATACTAACCTGCTAATCCCAAGAAACTCCGGATCTTTGTGGTTGATGTTAGTCTAGGTCAATTCTTAACTACCTCCATCTTCCTTGGATCAACCTGTATACCATATGTCTTCACAACATGACCCAGGAATGTAACTACACTTAACCAGAACTCACACTTTGAAAATTTTGTATATAGTTGACTATTTTTCAGAGTCTGGAGAACCACTCTGAGATATTGCGCATGCTCCTTCTGACCTCGGGAGTATGTCAATATGTCATCAATGAAGACTATCACGAACAAGTCTAAATGAGGCATGAACACATCATACGTATTCACATAACTATGACTCTGAGTCTGGCCATAAGAGTTGTTCTTAATTTACAACATTGCCAGTTAACCGTGTGTTATCAACCTTATCCCAAAACTCCCACTTTACTCACAATGAGGTATGGTGACCTCGTGATCACTTTCCAGAATTAATGAGTCATATTTATCCTCACCTGGGTGCTCGTCTCAAAGGCTAAACTCAACGGTTACAAAACATAAATGGCTATATATGAAAAGAAACTATACAAGAATCGTCAAATAATCTTAACAAACATGGCTCAAATTTAGGATATAGTACAAGATTTTTATTTTTTTATAAAAGAGAAAATTTTAAACACAAACTTTTCACCACTAGGACCATGTCCCCATATAATATCCACCGCATCTTGTAGCTCAGTTTAAAAATATTTCACATTATACAAAAATTTGAGGATCTCATCCTCAACTCTAAATCACAAGTACTTGCACATTGTATCAATTGAAATTTTTCATTTCCTTTCTTTCTTCTTTTCAATAATTGTCCGTCAAAGAAGATCACGACACAAAATGAACCCTTATACCGATAGGTCATACAATTTAAAATTGAAATTAATTATTTCAGGAATTACATCAAAACCCACTGTAGTAAGTATTATAAAGTCACTTTTAGCCTCATAAATATTCTCAGTGACCAACACATAATAATAGGGATAGCTATCTGCATATAATAGCCCCACGTGAGTATTCACATAAGTAGATTTGATTATTTCGAAGCTCACTCATTAGTGGAGCATATTAAGAGGAATCGCCTAAGTTTTTCAAAAATCAAATCAAATTAAGGAAAAATGTCCATTTTATAACGATCATAATTGTACATGTGATGACACCAGCCACACCATAGAACTCATATCAACAGCTGGGTCTCCACCTCTAAGAGTCTCACCTCGACCTCTAACATCCTGACCTCTACCTCTGGATGGTCATGCAAGATAAGTATTGACTGCAATGGAGCACGTAGACTGAGTGTTTTCCTAAATTATATTTCTCCAAACTATCACATTCACAACAATTCCTTTGAGTCTTAGTTAACTTATTGAACATGACGATATATTCGGACACCGTCATGGTGATCTGGCACAATCGTTCAGATCGCGTATGCCATATATTGCAGAGAATCCGGGAGATAAACTCCTACATTCTTAAAATAGAGTTGAGTAGGTAGTGTTGCATTGTCCAGTCTGCCCTCTTCGTAGGCTTGTCACAAGCACCAATGACCAATTTCCTCTTTTGCTATGATGGCTTCACACTGCTGAGCTACCCCATTTACTTATATACTCTTCGTTATTCTTTGGGAGATATTCTTACTCCTTGTAGAGTACCAAACTTTAATTATGTATAATTTATGTTGGGGACCTTTCCATACCATATTTATACATTCCAAGCCAAAACTGACATAACACATGGCCATCCGGTCCATTTACTAATAGTGGAATTCCCCCTTTTGGCTCTAAGTCAAAGTCACAACATCCGATAATCCACAATATTGGTCCTTCGCAACTCAAATAAATCAACCAGACGTCAAGGTCTATTGAAGCCACATCTGGTTAGTAAATACATTATGTCTCCACTACTTCATTTTGCCATCCGAAGCACAGTAGAATCAACCCCCTCGCTTTCTACTATTCCCACATTCTGCAATACCTCATAGCAGCGGTCAATAAATTCCCATGGATGCTGAAAAGATGCACCACTGAAGGTGGTAGCGAAGAGTTTGGTGAATCCTATCTGAACTCCGTAAAACTTTTGAAGGTGTAGTTAATCTATCACCAGCCTGTGCCATTGTCCGGCTGAAGAAGCGGTACGTGACTTTGCCATTCGTGTGAAGACCAGAGTAGAAATTCAATTAACATTTGAATAACAAATTCACACGATAGGAAAGAATGAAGGTGAAATTTTCCTAACTCTGTAGCCTCTAGGGGATAAATACAGACGTCTCCATACCGATCCCTCAGACTCTACCGAGGTTGTTTCGTGAGTTGTGAGACCTGTGTAACCTAGAGCTCTGATACCAACTTGTCACGACCCGGATTTCCCACTATCGGGAGTCATGATAGCGCCTACTAGTGGAAGCTAGGCAAACCAATTTTTACTTACATTTTCATTAGTTACAACTCTCTTTTAAGACTTTAAATAGAAATATGAATTTACAGCAAAATAAAGAAATTTTGCGGAAGACTTAGCAAATTTTAACAAATACGATATAGAAAACCCAAGCATGATACACTACCCAAGACTTGTGTCACAATAGTCATGAACTTCTAAGAATAATACACATAATCGTCTGAAAGAAATATAAGTTGTTTATCTCGAATACGTGAGATAACAGAATGAAAAATAAGATAGAGGAGATAACGGGTCCTGCAGACACCTGCAAGGCATCCTCGAAGTCTCAATAGTCAGAATATCCACAATCGTGCTACTGCCTTTGCTGCTATCCGTAACATATATCTGTGCAAAAATAGCACTGAGTGTAGTATCAGCACAACCGACCCCATGTGCTGGTAAGTGCTTGGCCTATCCCGGAGAAGTAGTGACGAGGCTAGGACCAGACACCCACATAAACCTGTACAGTCTGGGGTATATACATATACAATAGTAGGAAAACATTATCGAACATTTATAAGGAAAGAATATGCTTTGAAATAGCCACCAATAGTTCATAATATCATAAATAATCTGAACAATGGAATAAAACTTACTTTCATATCTCAATTCATTTTCATTGCATATCTTGTGGTAGGCGTACCACTCGCTCCCAGATTTAATATTTTAATATTAGGCTACCGGCAACTATGGCCAATGCCAAGATTAGAATAATTTTGTGGTCGGCGTACCACTCGCTCCCATATTTAATATTAGGCTACCGGCAACTATGGCCAATGCCAAGATTAGAATAATTTTGTGGTCGGCGTACCACTCGCTCCCATTTCATATATAGAAGTGGTCGGTGTGCCACACGATCCCTTTTCTTAATATATATATAAGTGGTCGACATGCCACACGATCATTTTTCTTAATATATAAGTGGTCGGTGTGCCACACGATCCCAATTCTTTAATATATAAGTGGTCGGCATATTACACGATCCCAATTCTTTAATATATATATTACCGGCATTTAACCAATAATATTTGATCAACAATAAGCATATAAAAGTATTACCGGTATTAAACCAATAATCTTCAATTTTAATAATATTTATATTACTAGTGTAAAACCAATAAATAATAATAAATCAACAATATATGCCTGTTACCGATGTGACACCAATAACCTTTTATCAACAATTTATATATATTACGGGGATGAAACCAATAATATTTTCCCTTCACATAATTGCATAGGATTAATAAGAATTTAATCCATTTAAGACCCACGGTCATGCTCGAAACCCCAACGTAAAGATACTCGTCACCATGCCTATATGTCAGACTCCACATTTAACATTTAACACATAAATTCAATTCATATTTCCTCAAGCTAGGATAGAACAACCACTTACCTCTAATAAGCGCGATATCAAGTGGAAACCAAGCATTTTTGTAAGGTCCCGTAAATTTTTTTTTGCATAAAACCTAGTAGCTATGGTGTCGTGGTTCGAATGATGTGTTAGGAATGCGTAAGATCGCCGCGGTTCGGACCCTTAGTAGTGATTTAAGTTTCAAAAATGCAAAGAGTCAATTTTCCAGAAAAGTGTCAATTCTGCGGTCAGGAGTGCGACCGCATATCTGCTATGTGGACCGCATTCCTGCCGCAGAGTTTAACAGAAGGTTTACAAAATTTGGTGTTGAGAATGCGGTTGATATGCGATCGCATAATGGATCTGCGGACCGCAGATCTACCGCATAAATTCTCGAAGGTTTTTGGGTGGCAAATCTACGGTGCACTATGCGACCGCAGATCAAGAATGCGGACCGCATTTTGGTCGCATTCCGTAACGGAACTTGTGTAAATTTTGAGGCAATTCCGCGGTCACTATGCGGACCGCATGTTGATTCTGCGATCGCAGATGCGACCGCAGAATTGACCCGGCCCATGAATTTTATAAAATCCAACCCGACCTCTTCTTTAATATAACGCCTTTCTCCTTCATTTTATCATATCATCTTACTAAAATTAGAGAGAGAAGAGAGGGATTTTAGAGAGAGAAGTTCTTCATCTTCAAAGATTGCTCCAACCATTTAGTCCAAAGGATTCTAGGGCAAAGATTCAACTTCCCCAAATCATTTCAAGGTAAAAACCCTAGATATTTTCTCTAATTTTCAGTTTTAAAATGGGTAAGGAGAGGTTTGCATATAATAGCTTTTGAAAATGGATTTTTGCACTCATGCATGTTTATTGAACTTGATTTTTTAGTAAAAAGAAGTGAGTAGAAGTAAGAGTCTTCAAGAACAAGGTCGGCAAAGATAGGATAGCTTGGGTAAGCATAAAGTAGGAATTTAAAGGAAGAAAACTCGATATCAATTATGTATGGCTAATTTTGGTTCTTGTAAAATCGCACAAATGTGTGCGAATGGTTTTGGCATGTGTTAATTTGAGAAATTATATGTAACTCTTTGATTTCTTTGTTGGGTATTCGATTGATGTTGAACTACGTGTGGTGTGGTATGAAATATGAATTGAAAGATAAAAAAGGAACCAAAATTGGTAAAGAATTGGGAACAACCATTGTGATGGCTTATTGTGGAAGGAATTTGGAACACTTGAGTTGTGGTAAATTGTTGAACATGCTTATGTGGGCACTCTCGAATGTGGAAACATGATGACTTGGTTGTGAATTAAATTTGAAAAGTATTTGAGAACATGAATCGAATTGTAAGTTGCTTATTTGAACTTGTTGTAATTGTGTGTTGTACCTTATCTGCTGTTTGTGATTGTTGTGTTTGAAAATTGTACGGTGGGATCGGGTTGCGCGCCGCAACATGAAAAAATAAGGTGTGGGTTGGGGTGATAAGGGTGGCCGAGGTAATAAGGGTGGACGAGGTAATAAGGATGGAAAGCGATCGAAATCGCAAATGAAATTAATACAAAATCATTGATATGAAATTGTGAAAGGAGACAGCAGGAGAGTTTGCAACCTGGGGGGCACTGATTGCCCCTATGTTTGACTACTTGCAATTTATGTGGTTGATTGGTTGTTGTTTTATTTGTTGACCTTAAACGTGCTTGTGTTGAGGCTTATCTGAAATGAGTAAAAGGTGGGAAACATGGATAGTTAGCTTAATTGATTTCTTGATGTAATCTATCGTCTGTCTTGTCATCGTGATCCTTGTTTAACGGCTTGAGTTTACTTGGGACAAAGTTTGTCCATACATACCAATACAATTCAAGTGTACTGACGTCCCTTTTGCCGGGGACGCTACATTCGTGTTATGATTGTAGGTGGATCAGTAGCAGGCACTTCAGCTCATCGGCAGTAGTATCCTTCTCCTTCCACTGCCAGTTTTGGTGAGCCCCTTTCTTCCTCGGGGCCCTGTGTGGTTCATGCCACTTTTGTTTAGATTTCATTTTGGTTTTTGCAAGGTATAGCCGGAGCCTTGTTACCGGCAAATATTGTATTCCCTTTTGTATCCTAGAGGCTCTGTAGACATGTAAACTGTGGGATTCCAGTCTTATGTATATATATTATGGTATGTCGGGCGTTGTAAAAACTGTAAACCTGTTAATGAATTACTCATATCGTTTTGTTTGTTATTGTGAAATCATTTATGATTAGTAAGATATTCGGTTAATGAGGAACAATCAACACAGGGGTAACGCGTGGGAAATGAAAGGCACCCAGGTCCGCTTAACTGGGGCAACCCGGTCAGGCGCCGGTCATGTTCCCCGATTTGGGGCGTGACACTTTTCCACAAGTATCCGACTCCGAATGGCTCAAATTTGTTGCATCTGGAAGAGCTGAAAACATGACTTTCCATGCAAGTTCCTCCCCACCGGGAGGGGACTACACTCATATCATTGTCACTAAAACTCTCTAATTCAGGCCATATTCCTGTATCCAAGATTCCAATTATGGTGTCATCTCCTTTTGGTGATAAACCAGAACCATAAATTGGACTAGAAGTACTTTCAACATCAGTTTGATATTGCAAGAAATCCCATGAACGTGTTGTGCGGAGATTCAATTTTGGATCGAGTAATATAGAGATGACTCCAGGTTTTTGAGCAATGGAGTTCGCTTCAGCTTTTGATAAACACGTAGCAAATCATGAGAAACCATTGTTGTAACTGTGTACAATAGCATCTTTTTTTTCCTTCTGATTAAAGAGGTCATAAGGTCTGCTTGATTATTTTTAATTCCATCATTCGATGCAACAGGAGAACCCATGTAAACAATATATACGCCATTGTTTTGTACTTGAGAAACTGCATTGGATTGTCTAAGAAAAGAGACAAGGAATAGATAGAGGTAGAAAAATAAAACAATGTCTCTTTTTTTTTTGCAATCCTTTTAAGAAATCTTGATGATAACAAGTCTATTATATATAAAAATAGTTAAGTAATTAAAGGGAAAAAGTTTGGTCTATTAAGTTTTGTTTGGTGCATTCAAACGTGTGCGCACAAAAACGCCTATCAATCAGCTATGACACGGGCTATATATTATAACCACTTATAGTGCATTTAAATGCTTGATCAAACATGCCATTATGAAAGTGGAGTTGTAGTGGTGGTGGCAGTGGGCCGTAGGCGGTGGCCGTTATTGTGGTGGTGACTGGTAACTAGACTAGTCACTAGTGTGTAGTATGTAATTACATGCCCTTTTCAATACTTAAACTCTCATTTAGGGATTAAGTGTCTCAGAATACTCCGAATCCCAACACCGAACGTCCCGACAAACCAAAATAGCAGACATAAACTTAGAGGAAGCAGTTAATAGGGGAATGGGGCCCAAATTCTAAAAAACGACCAGCTAGGTCATTACATCCTAAACTGGTGAGAGGTGAGGGAGTAAAATCCCTGAAAAGCCTTGGGTCTTAGGTTCGATTCCCAGTAGCTGCAGCTATGCATGGAATGTTCCTATACGCAAGGGTAACAATTTCTTAGGCTGCATGTCCATGTGTGACACGGCCGGCACCACGCTGCAGGGTCTATGTGTGGCCATAGGCGGGGTGTTATAGAGAAGATGTGTGTGTGGAAATTCTCACAACAACTTGAGTTGTTTTATGGTATCAGAAGCATCTCAAACTCCAACGAGTTAAACCCCTTTCCTAGTCCAAAAATTGTTTTAAAAATTCAAATCAACTCATCATCTACGGCAAACAACTCAACGTCACCCTCACTAGTTTGTTCAGTTATCCAACCCTCTCAGGGCTGATTTGTATGCGCTTAATGGAGGACTGAATCTTAATTATTCAGATCTCACACATTAAGGGTGTGTTTGGTATTATGGAAAATATTTTAAAGAAAATATTTTCTTAGAAAACAAGTAGTAATCTTATTAATTTTCCAGTGTATGGTCGCAAATCAAGAATTGTTTTTCTCAAGAGTATTCATAAATAATTTTGATACAATAAACTTGAATCCATAAACTTCCAAACTCACAAATTTCATAAACTTCTGAACCGCAAAATTTTGAACCCATAAACTTTGTAATTTCTAAACTCGTAAACTTCGAAACACATAAGGCTCCGAACTCATAACTTCGAAACTCGTAAAAATTTTAACGTGTAAACTGAAAGATGAAAAAAGTAAAATTGAAAATAAAAAGATATTTTTTTCGAATGGGGGGAGAGGGCAGAAAAAAATAAAAATTTAAAAATTAAAAAAAAAGTAAAAAAAACAAAGAAATCTTGTGCGAGAGTTGGGGGGTCAGAGGGGGTGGAAATAATATAAAGTATAAGTTAGAAGTGAAATTTCTAATGTTAAAAAAAAAAAAAAAAAAACTTGTGCAATAAACGTAGTTTTGAAAGAACTGAATTATAGAGGGGTGCAGGAAATAATAGAAATCTTAAAATTAAAAAAAAAGTAAAATAAAAAAGAAAATCTTGGGTGTGGGGGTAGGGTTAAGGATGGGCAGTGGCAGTGGGTGTGGGGTGGATTGGTGAGGATAAGGAATAAGGTGGGAAGGTGGAGAAGGAGTTTTGGAAAATAGTTTTCCTCCTCTTGATAGGAAAAATATTTTTCTCCAATTGGAGGAAAATGAGTTGATGATAGAAAATATTTTTCAAAATATTTAAGTCATCCAAACAAGGAAAAATTGGAAAATATTTTCCTTCATACCAAACACACCCTAAGTGTGTTTGTTCTTAAAGTCTCAATTTTAATTATTCATATCTTAATCGTTAAGTGTGTTTATTTTTTTACTTCACAACCACTTAATGGGTCTGAATATGTCTATATGGTTAAGATCTTGTGATGATCAGACTCATCGTCTCATGTATTACTGCTCTGTTTCTCCCTTATTGTGTTGCTTCATGTTTCAATATTAGTATTAGAGTCATTCGGGTGTAATTGAATTGGTTTTGGTTGGAAATAAGGCACATAGCCTCTTAGAAGGAAGTTTGTTTTAGAAAAGTCAACCGGAAGTTGACTATGTTGTTAGAGGGCTCGGATGTGAATTTTGGTGGTTCGGTTAGCTTCGAGGGATGATTTGTGTGAGAACGAATGGAATTGAATTTGGAGACCCGATGTAGAATTAGGCTTGAATTGGCGAAGGTTAAATTTTGGAAAATTATAATTGATAGGTGAGATTTTGATTCGACGGTCGGAATGGAATTCCGAGAGTTGAAGAAGTTTCGTTAGGTGATTTTGGATATGTCTGCAAATTTTTAGGTCATTCAGATGTCATTTGGTTGGGTTTTTGATCGAATATGAGTTTCGGAAGTTTTAAGAAAATTTAAGCTTGAATCTGTGGTAATTTGATGATTCTTGTGTTGTTGTATGCGTTTTTATGATTGGAACACATTTGAATGAGGTTTTAGGATGCGTTGGCACTTTTGGTTGAGGTCCCGGGGGCCTCGGGTGAGTTTCTAATGGTCGATCGGACCAATCTTGGCATTTTAAATTTGCAGATTTTGTTGTCTTAATGTTGTAGAGGATTTATACTTCGCGATTGTGGGTGTGGTGTCGCGATCGCGTAGCAGCTTTTTGGGAGGTAGGTGATTTGTTCTATGCATTCGCATTCATTGGTCCGCATTCCCGATATGTAATGGGACTCGTTCGCACGAGCTAGGTCACGTTCGCGTTGAAGGAGTTTGGCCGGTCAAATTAATGTTCTCCGCATTTGCATTAGTTAGTTCGCGATCGCGGAAGGTCGTACAGGGGTGCATCGTGTTCGCATTGGTTAAGTCGCGTTCGCATAGAGTAAAGGCCTTAGATTTTTGTTCTTCGTGATCGCGTAATCTGAGTCGCGATCGCTAAGAAGGATTTCTGGACCTGGGCAGGCCTGTTTTATAATATTTCATCTCGGGTTTAAGTTATTTTTCACCATTGTAGAGCATATTTGGGTGCTTTTGATGGGATTAAGAGGATTTCGACTGGGAATCGATTGGAAGTAAGTTTTATGATTCAAATACATGATTATATTGAAGATTTATCCATTAATCCTATGAATTTGGGTATATAAAATTGAAGAAATTAGGGTTTGGTTTTTGCTATGTAAATTTAGGATTTGGTGGCCCATTCAACTCCGATTTTGATAAATTTTATATTTTCGGACTCATGGCGAGACGAGGATTCCGAAAAATGTGAGTTTCATAATTTTTCAAGAAGCGGACTCGAGGCTCGAGTTTTGCTAGTTTTGAGGTTCTTTCTATAATTAGATTGTTTTCAATTGGGTATTGTCCCATTTGCACATTGTGATGTATTCGCTCTGTTTTTGGCTAGTTTCGACGCGCGTGAAGGCGGATTTGAAGGGCAAAGGCGTCGCGGGCTTGAGATTTCGCCGGTTCGATGCGGGTAATACTTGGGAATGATATCATGCGGGTTTGAAATCCTAGATTTGTACATCTTAGTGTTGTATTGAGGTGATTTGCACGTTGGACCTGAGCGTGGGGTAGAGCACCATTGGGGATCGTGACTTGGTGAGTCCCGATTGTTGGTTTTTATCGCGTATTTGAAAATGTTGTTGTTATGATTATGATTTGGGCTCATTGCCATACTTGGGGCTTATTGTTGATTATTTGAACTTTTTATGAACTGTCATCACTATTTGAAATATTATTTAAACTCAGTCCGTGTGATTCACACCATTTTATGAACTCATCTATATTTTACACAAACTTAGAGATTTAACTGATATCTGAACTATCATTTGAGCCAAGTATTATTGTTTTACTGATGCTCGAGGGGCTTTTTGACTATTTTTGGACTGATTGAGGCCGAGGGCCATATATGAGGGCATGAGGAGTGATGTGAGGAGGCTTTCAGGCCTCGAGTGAGATGTGAGGAGGCTTTCCAGGCCTCGAGTGATATGTGAGGAGGCTTTTATGCCTCGAGCGTTATGTGTGCATATGCATATACATGCATGGATCAGGCTGCACGCTACAGTGGTGTGATATTGATAATGCGCTTGGGCTTTAGGAGCCCCTCCAGAATCTGAACCCCCATAGTGAGCGCGGGTACCCAAATGGATCGGGCTGCGCGCAGCGGTCATATGCATTGCATTACATTCATGCATTTACTCGTGTTTGTACTACGTGGCATGACATTTAGCACTGACGTATCATCAGCATACATACTGTTACTTGCCTTGTTGACCAGATACCCTACTACTATATGTTATGGAGTTTTGTGCCTAAGGGGCCGATATATGAGTCGATTTGCTCTACCTGATATAGCATTTATATGCTTGGCTGTTGAAAAAAGAGAGAGATTTTTGTAAAAGAGGGTTTTAACTGTTTTTGAGATTTTCTAAAGGATTTTCACAATATTTTGGTTTTTCTCAAAGGGTTGTACCGTCTTTTTATAGCATTTTGGTGTACCCATACGTGCTTTCTTATCGCTCAGTTATTATTCTCTTTTATTACCACTGAGTTGGAAGTACTCACTTTACTCTCAGCACCTTGCGTGCAGTTGCAGGTTTTGTTCACCCGCTAATAGGTTATTAGCAGAACTGAAGGCCATATTGTGGTAGTTGAGCAAGATGACCGCCAGAGTTCGCAGCACTGCATTTTATCATTTAATTTCAGTTCTTTCTTGTATATATATACTATGTTGGCCCAGTTGTAGTGTTCCTACTCATTAGATGCTCGTGACTGGTGACACCCCGATCGGGTTGTATTGGGATAAAATTGATAGTTTTAATGCCAATGAGTTATATTTTCTATTCATTTATATTTGATAGTTGTTAAAGAGTTAATTTGGGGTAGTTGGCTGGCCTTGTCTTCACGAGAGGCGCCATCACGACCGGGTATGGAATTTGGGTCGTGACAAGTTGGTATCAGAGCCTAGGTTACTAGGTCTCGCGAGTCATGAGCAGGTTTAGTAGAGTCTCGCGGATCAGTACGGAGACATCTGTATTTATCCTCGAAAGGCTGCAGAACCTTTAGGAAAACTTCCCATTCTTGGAATTCTTATCGTGCGTACTTGATTCGGCTTGAGATATAACTCTTGAAATTTCTTCCACACGTCTGTATGCGCACGTGAGCACTCAGTAGTATATGTGCCTTAATGGCTTGTGATTCACCGATCAAGGGGCAAGAGGTAATCTCTGTGAGTTCATGGCCTGTCTGGAGGACTTGGGTCCGAATCTTTGCCTATGGATTGAGCACCGAGGTGCTAATTGTGTAAGCAAGTGTTTTGATCTTATATGTTCAGTGTTGTTCTTATTAGCCGGAATGACGGCTGGATATCCATGTGACGAGTATGTTAGTGCTGCGAGATGTATCCATATAACTTGATAGTGATGAAGGAGTCTACTAGATAATAGATGAGCTGTTAAGTGTTCATTTCCTATTGTAATTTGATGTGTAGCCCAAATATGGGTGCGTGAAGAATATTTTCGTATTTCCTAGTTGAGAGGTAAGGTGTACTATGTGTGGTGGTATGAGTTCAGACTCAGAAAGACTAATTGATTGTGTAACGTATATGATGGTGGAAGGCATGTTGAAATATTGAAATGAGGTGAAGTAGGGGGGTTATCTCCTGCGGAGTGGTTTTGAGCGATATGATCCTTATGTGTATGTTAAAATATCTTATGTGCAATTTAAGGGTATGTATTATAATTTGAGAATTTGGGACGCTTAAGAAAGTGGACTCAACTGTGGTAGAGATGAATGTGAGATGTGTTGAGGATTACGGTACTAGTTGATGTGTGTTTTCACGAACTTGTAAATGACTTGAGTTTAAATCTCGCTATAATGTTGTGAGTTCATTAGAGTAAAAATATTAAGGATTATTGAGCGTGTCCTGGTATATGGCTTCGAGCTAAGTTGGGGAGGTTGCTATGGATTAGATGATTGCATTGTTGTGTACTATGTTGGTTCTGTCTCAATATGTTGGCAGATCAGGTCTGGTCGTAGGAATTGAGCCTGTCTCTAGGTATGTTGGAAAATTTTGATGAAGGGTATATGGTGCTTAGTTGTTATGAAGAAATACTAGGATGTTTTGAACTGTTGTTGATAAAGAATGCTCGGTGTATAGAAAAGATAGATAGCTATTTGTATCTGTGTGAGATCATGTTCTGCGGTGTCAAAGTACTAATAAGGCACGAGTGGTTCCATTCATTAAGGCAGGTAAATTACATCTGTATAAGAGTGAATGACTCTAGAGAATGGTTTTACTATGTTCGAGATTTTGCATGTAATAATCAGGTGTCTTAAGGCTCTGTGTGTAGCTAGAGACTGTGTTTTCATTAGAAAGAGATCAAGACTTGTGGTACTTTGTGTTAATCATGGGATTCTACGTATCCGAATTTGGAAGGTAATGGTAAATGAATTCAGAATCGCAGGAAGTTCTTCAAGGTAAAGCATTATGGAATGTGGTATTTCTGGGAAACATTTGAGAGGGTATTCAGTGGCCTACGGGTCTTAGATAGTGTGGTATGATGTGTGAGTCTTGTGTGGTAAAACCGAGTTGAGGTATTGTGGTGCTACAGCAAGGTAGAATATCAAATTAATGATGAAACATGAATGGAAATGGGATAAATGGAATAACTTGATAATAAATCGAATCGGTATGGTAAGGATATGATTAATTCTTATATGTGTTTCAGGTAATGAGCCTTATAGGTATTGTGCAGCAAAGCTATTGCGTGCTGGCAGATTGCTTAGCTTGGTTTGGGTAGAAGGATTCAATCCTGACAACTTGTGCAATGGAATTGGGACAAAGAGTAGTTGATGTTTTTTACCGTGGTTTGAAGATGAGTATATTTCCTATGGGTATGGGAAGCATGGAGTGTGTAATAATTTTTCTCCTATATGGTGTCATGAAAGTTTTCGACTAGTTGAGTGCGTCGATGTCTGCAGCACAGGAGAGAGATAGAAGTCATCATGTTATCCTAGTGTGGTATGGTCTATGTGTTATGATGTGGAGAATTGAGATTTGCGTGTTCAAGGTTGTGGTTCAGTTTATAATATAATGGGAAGTCATTAAATTCTTGAGAAGCACGGGCAACTGCAAATGAATAAAGAATCGATCTTCGGATAAATAAGGAGATGGTATTACTATTTTAGTGGATGAATAATTGATCTTCGGGGGTATATGTTCAGTAAAAAGGGAAAGGTAATGTAAACTGATAATATTTGGTGGTATTGCGGTATTCTCTTGTTGGATCGACTGTTGATAATTGAGTTGTTGATGGCGCAGGGAAATTGTTGAATATCTTTCATGGTATGAATGGATACTTGATGTGTATTATATGTGTTGGAGAATAGAAATTCTCGTGATCCGACTATGCAGTGGTGGTTGATTGTGTGTATCGACATAATCTAGCAGTTGTTGGAAACTGGAGGTTCGAGTGGATCTTTCTTTGCTTGGTATGTTAAATTTGGGTTATGATAATAGATTGCAGACTGGTTGTCCCAATGTCAAGCTGTCTAGACTAATGTGTTATGGGTTATGTCAGAAAATGCCACAGGTTGCATGGCAAGGTGCATCAAATTATGTTATAGCAGGGTAGTTGCATTCCAAAGACCAGCGAACGGCTGGTGAGTATTTCTTGTTAATAGGGCCTTTGTGGCGAATGTTAATATAGAGCTTTCTACCATTGATTCAGTTCCGGTATTGAGGGACTTGTTCGGGTGTATTTCTTATGGTCGGGCATGAGACTATATGTGTTTATTGTAACGAGCAAATTTGGCTCAATGTGCATCTCCTTTA
Organism: Nicotiana noctiflora; assembly: GCA_032618575.1. Classification (NCBI taxonomy): domain Eukaryota; kingdom Viridiplantae; phylum Streptophyta; class Magnoliopsida; order Solanales; family Solanaceae; genus Nicotiana; species Nicotiana noctiflora. The sequence continues at coordinate 83,226 of JASVEL010000971.1, forward strand.
GAGAGATATATGTGTGTGTCGGGTGGAACGCCACCACAAGTATGTTATCTGGATCGGGTTGCACGCCACTACAGTGTGATGTTGGGAATAGTTTATATGCGTTGCTTCTTGGTTTCTAAGGAAAGTCCGTATTGGGTGTTGCTCGGCGAATAGCGCATCGGTTGTGTTCTTTCAGGATTGAATAATGTATATTACTTGCTTCACCATGGGTGTGATAGATTGCTTGGTTTCAGGCCTCAATCTGTTTGTGGTTGTCTGTTTTGAGCTTGGTGACTTGAGGTGCTTCATGGGTAATAGTGCTTGGATAGAATCGCGCGTTGTGGAAAGGCCACGTGATGTTATGACCTTTCGAGGAGGATTTAGGTACTCTATTTCTATGATGTGAGACGCGATCTCAGTTTTGTGTTGTAATGGTACTGTTGAGCTTGAGCTACAGCTCTTTCTTTTGAGTAAGTTGTCATGATTTGAGTGTGTTTAGATCGTTTCTTATTGGTTCCTGTGTTATGCACGTTGTGGCTTAGGCTGGTGTTGAGGTGTCATGTCAGCAAAGTGGTGTGTTGTAGTCGAGATGGTCATTGGAGTCATTAATGAGTACAAGCATATTTGATTTCAGCTTGTTAGAAAGGTAATATCGAGGTTTGGCTCCGAAATCTATTGTAGTATCAGCCAGAAAGGAAATGGACTCATGAATGGGTGATTTGAGATATGGGTTCGGTTTATCACGTGTTTCAGTTGCCGTTGGCAGTATATGAAAGTGATGGAATAAGACTTTAGCTAATAAAAAGGTTTTTCTATCGGTATTTGATTATTGTGGGCAATTGTTGTGAATAGATGCCATCGTCTCGAGTGTTTGGGTTGTGTAGTATATCATATGGTCTCACCTGGAGTGGCGAGTATGGGTTATTACGGTTGGTTCGGGTTTATTCTGAATACAGATGTGAGGTCCTGATATGGTGTATGATTTGGAAAGTGCAATGTGGTTTATGGTTTAGATGGACTGTGAAATTCAGAAATATTGTTTTATCGGACCTATGTGAGATAGGGTAATGTGGAATCACCCCAGAAATATGTTTGGTAAGGTCATTCAGTAATTGGTTGGCTTCTAGTACAACTATGGGTACACTCAAGGACGAGCGATTTTTTAAGTTGGGGAGGATGTGATGACCGGACCCGCTGTATCATGTGTTACTGCTCCGTTTTCCCAATTTATTGCTTCTTCATATTTCATTATTGGTATGCGGTGTGTGAGAGTTGATTTGGATTGGTTTTGATAAGAAATGGCACTTAGTCTCTTTAAGGAAGGCTTAAGTTGGAAAAGTCAACCGGACAGTTGACTATGTTGTTAGAGAGCTCAGATGTGAATTCCAGTGGTTCGGTTAGCATTGGGGGATGATTTAAGGCTTAGGAGAGCGATCAGAATTGAATTTGGAGATCCGGTGTAGAATTAGGCTTGAATTGGCGAAGTTTGAATTTTGGCGGATTCCGGTTGATAGGTGAGAATTTGATCCGAGGGTCGGAATGGAATTCCAAGAGTTGATGTAGCTTTGTTAGGTGATTCTGGATATGTGTGCAAAAGTTTAGGTCATTCGGACGTCGTTTGGTCGAATTTTTGATCGAATATGAGTTTCGGAAGTTTAAAGAAAATTTAAGCGTGGATCCATTGTAATTTGATGATTCTTGTGTTGTTGTATGCATTTTTATGATTGGAACAAGTTTGAATGAGATTTTAGGATGCGTTGGCGCTTTTGGTTGAGGTCCCAGGGGCCTCGGGTGTGTTTCGGACGGTCGATCGGACCAATCTTGGCATTTTGAATTTGCAGATTTTGCTATCTTAATGTTGCAGAGGATTTGTGCTTCGGGATCGCGGGTGTGGTGTCGCGATCGCATAACAGCTTTTTGGGAGGCAGGCGATTTGTTCTATGCGTTCGTATTCATTGGTCCGCGTTCGTGATATGTAATGGGACTGTGCTTTGCATTCGGACGAGCTAGGTCGCGTTCGCGTTGAAGGAATTTGGCAGGTCAAATTAATGTTCTCCGCGATCGTGGAAGGTCGGACAGGGGTGCATCACGTTCGCATTGGTTAAGTCGCGTTTGCATAGAATAATTTGGAGGCCTTGGATTTTTGTTCTTAGCAAAAGAAGGCCGCGATCGCGATGAAGAAAGGTTTGCAACACCTGAACCAGGATTTTCTGCAACTTTTAAACAACTCAAAATGACCCGTTGAGTATCCGAAAAACACCTGAGGCCCTCGGGACCTCAACCAAACCTACGGACATATCTCATAATATTATGAGTCAAATACATGATTATATTGAGGATTTATCCATTAATCCTCTGAATTTGGGTATAAAATTAAATAAATTAGGGCTTAGTTTTTGCTATGTAAATTTGGGCTTTGGTGGCCCATTTGAACTCTGATTTTGATAAATTTTACATGTACGGACTCATGGCGAGACGAGGATTCTGAAGATGTGAATCTCATAATTTTTTCGAGAAGCGGGCCAGGAGCTCGGGTTTTGCTAGTTTCGAGGTTCTTGCTATAATTTGATTGTTTTCGATTGGGTATTGTCTCATTTGCACATTGTGATGTATTCGCTCTGTTTTCGGCTAGTTTCGACGTGCGTGGAGGTCGATTTGAGGGGCAAAGGCATCGCGGGCTTGAGATTTACTGGTTCGAGGTGAGTAATACTTGGGAATGATATTTTGAGGGTTTAAACACCGGATTTGCATATCTTAGTGTTGTATTGAGGTGACTTGCATGTTGGACTTGAGCGTGGGGTAGAGCACCGTTGGGGATCGTGACTTGGTCCATCCCGGTTATTGGTTTTTACAGCGTATTTGCAAATGATTTGTTGTTATCATTATGACTTGGGGCTTATTGCCATATTTGGGGCTTATTGCCGACTTTTTAAACCCCTTATGAGCTATCATCACTATTTTCCTCACTATTTGAAATATTATTTAAACTCGGTCCATTTGAATTAAACTATTTCATGAACTCAGTTATATTTTTACTCAAACTTGGAGTTTTAACTTATATTTGAACTATCATTTGAGCTGCATATTATTGTTTTACTAATGCCCGAGGGGCTTTTTGATTATTTTTGGACTGATTGAGGCCGAGGGCCATATGTGAGGGCATGAGGATTGATGTGAGGAGGCTTTCAGGCCTCGCGTGATATGTGACGAGGCTTTCAGGCCTCGAGCGTTATGTGTGCATATGCATATACATGCATGGATTGGGTTGCACGCTGCAACGGTGTGAAATTGATGTTGCGCTTGGGCTGTAGGAGCCCCTCCGGAGTCTGAACCCCCACAGTGAGTGCGGGTACCCAAATGGATCGGGTTGCACGCTGCAACGTCATATGCATTGCATTGCATTCATGCATTTACTCCTATTTGTACTACGTGGCATGACATTTACCACTCATATATCATCGGCATACATACTCTTACTTGCCTTATTGACCAGATACCCTGATATTATATGTTAATGAGTGTTGTGCCTAAGGGGCCGATTTATGAGCCGATTTGCTTTATCTGATATAACATTTATATGTTTGGCTGTTGAAAAAGAAAAAGAGATATTTGTAAAAAGAGATTTTTAACTGTTCTTGAGATTTTCTAAAGAATTTTCACAGCATTTCGGTTTTTCTCAAAGGGTTGTACCGTCTTTTTATAGTATTTTGGTGTGCCCATACGTGTTTTCTTATCACTCAGTTATTATTATCTTTTATTACCACTGAGTTGGAAGTACTCACTTTACTCCTTGCACATTGCATGTAGTTGCAGGTTTTGTTCACCCGGTAACGGGTTATTAGCAGGACTGAAGGCCATATTGTGGTAGTTGAGCAAGGTGACCGCTAGCGTTCGCGGCACCGCATTCCGTCTTAGAAATTCCAGTTTTATCTTGTATATATATACTATGTTGGCCCAATAATAGTATCCCTACTAATTAGATGTTCGTGACTTGTGATACCCTGGTCGGTTGTATTGGGATGAAATTTAATAGTTAAATACCATTAAGTAGTATTTATATTCATTTATGTTTAATAGCTGCTAAAAGAGAATTTGGGGTTGTTGGCTGGCCTTGTCTTCACGAGAGGCGCTATCACGACCGGGTACAGAATTTGGGTCATGACAGATCTATAACAGAGACTTAATTTCATTAAGATGTTATCATCCATATCCATTATAAACTACCGCCACCGCCTACCATTATCAACTATCACCACGCCACCCACCACCACCATATGCATTCATCACTACCAGCATCCCTAATCATAGCTGCCACCATTATCGACTACCACCACCTGCCATCCCCATTACCATCATTCTCAATGACAACTAACACTCATCCACCTCAACTACCACAACTAACCAACCCATCACCATCAACAACCATAGATGGCATTACCCATCATAATAAACTACCACCACTCGCCACCATCTTCCTCAATCACAACTACCACCACCACTCGCCCATTATTAACTATCACCACCCTCAATCATAATGGCTACCACTACCAATTACCACTAGCTACTACCCTAAACTACCACTATCAACCAAACCCACTATCAACCACCGCCTTTAGTCAGCATTCACAAGTACTATTGTTAGCCAGCACCACCGGCAACTATCATATTTTAAAAAACCATATATTTGATTGATGGAATATTAGATTAATTAGTATTTATTTGAATTTGATGTTTATTAATTTTTAAATAAAGGTAAATTTTATTTTATATGTTAAAAATCAAACAATCTTAATCATTTAGTATTCAGATCTTCATAAACATCTTAACATTCAGATGTATATTCATATTCAGATGTCTTAACTTAATTCACATCTTGATATTCAAACATCTTAATTAGTCTCCTTCAACCCAGCATCTCAACTATCGCTTAAGTTAACTAGAAGCACCAATTACTCCACATAGAAAGCCCAAGTCCTAACCTTGCTCTTCGGTTATGACTTAATTAAGTACATTGAAGGATCATCAAAGTTTCTTGCTAAATTTATCATTGAAACTAATTAGCAGCTTCTTAATCCCAACTATAAACTTTGGCATGCCAATACAATTTTGTATTTATGACATCTGTTAATCACTCTATTTCTCCAATGAAAGTGCACACAATGACGACATAAACTTTATTGGGGATTCGTACATGGTCGTTGTTCCATGAGAGATTCGGGCGTAGACCTTCAGTTGGTGAGTCATCTCGTTTTGCTTTTCGTTGTTTTGACTTTTGCTCTATGTTTTCCTCTTTGATTTAAGATTCCTTCTTTGGAAGGTTGATGGGGCACGAGAAGGGCGAGGGCTTCAGTGCCTGCTTCCCATCCGTCGGGTCTCTCGATCGGATCTGCACCAATTGCGGTTGCACATGAGATCCTTTAGGTCGCGGCTTCTTTATAGACTATGACACCTATCATGCTCGGACGTATTGAGCATGCTCGTCAGCTGAGGCCTTGATTCACATGGTTTATTTGGTGGATGAGTCATCTCAAGATATAATGACCCAACATGTCGTTACGGGAGTTACCGCCCCGTTTTCTCTATTTTATACTTTAAGATGTTAATTTATATGTGTTTGGAGAGTTAGAAGTAAATCAGGTAGAATCCGGTTAGAAATAAGGCAATAAACCTCTTTATAGGAAGGTTAGTTTGGAAAAGTCAACCGGATGTTACTGATGAGTTAGAAAGCTCAGAATGGAATTCTGATGATTCTACTAGTTTCGGGAGATGATTTATGACTTAGGAGAGTAATCGGAATCGAATTCGGAGGTCCGATGTAAATTTAGGCTTGAATTGGCTAAGGTTGAATTTTGGCGAATTCCGGATGGTAGGCGAAACTTTGAGATGGAGAGTATCCGCCGCGAGGAGAGACGGGCTGCCATTTTTCAAAAGATGGTGTCAAAATACCATCGATTCCGTGACAAGTTTGTAAGATGCACGCACGACTCAAGGCGGGCGCAAATCCTCAGTCCCTTCAGGATGAGTTGGAAAAGAGGGACGAGGACACGATGCGATCCATGAGAAGATGAAGCAAACTTGAGGGGATGCTGCTAAGGAAGAAGAGATCGAGGTGGGCAAGGGTTTTCCAGTTGAGTGTGTTGACTTTCAGGCAAAGGTAGTGGACTTGTGGGCGGAGCTTGAGCAGGTCAAACTTGTTATTTCAAAGAATTACACAATAGGCTATAGTCCCTTTCCAAGAGAGAAGGCGGTGTGCACAAAGTATAGATTAGTGTCTAGCGTAAATATAGCCAGTAAGATTGTGGACGTGCTCAATGTGTAGTGTCCATAATCCTACTTTGACCTTACCTACGACGTACCAAACCCATCATTATAGCAAGATGTTGCTTTCATATAGATCAAAAATAATTTTGATTTCATGCAAAGATTTGACCTTGGTTGGTTCTGTTATTTCAAAAGCTTGCCTAGAGATTTCTCAAGTTGGTGTTGAATGAGAGGGCGAGGCTACGACAATCGGGAAGTGGAACTTTGACTGACATTAGATCTAGAGGAAGCTAAAGTTTTGGCTAGAAAAATTCCCACAAACGACGTTAAATTATTTGACTAAAAAGTATTAAACCTTCTTAGTAAAATCAATTCAATAAAAAAGATTCGGGCAAATTTTAGCCAAAGATAATTAATTCCAGATCTGAGATAAATGATAGGAATGAACAATCACAACTAAACCCAATTTTTTATTACAAAAACGATTGGCTCTCACAATGTAAGAAACAGATAATTGCGCCCATAATATCAAACGGTAATGATGAATACATAAAGGAAAAATTATTATGCTGAAATAAGGCCGCCCTTCATCCGTTTGATAAACTAGAATTAAAGATGCATGTCGAGATTCTAAGCTCTCGTCTTTTTTTTTTCCGGTTAGAAGTCTGAGGCTTGGAAGCATCCTTCTCTTTTTGGGGATGTAAATCTCGTTGTATGTGTATCTTTTGCCCCCCTTGGTATCACATTTTCTCGTAATATTTATACCAAATACTTTCCTTACCCACATTCTTAACCGGAGTACCTAGGTTCCTGGAATATTCCATAGAATATTCCTTTAGAATATCTAAGTGTTGAATTTGCCGTTTGGACTGGACTGAATTGAGTGCTCGACCTCAACCATAGCCAAATCACTTGCTGGCATATCTTTTCCTACACGCTACATTGGCTTGGTTGCTTTTCCTTAAGCAAAATTTCTTTGATCAGATTTTGACCCATACAAAGGTCCATTATAAGAGTTTCACATCTCAAATATCATCCTTATAAAAATATATTTTTCAAGGGCCATTTCTAAGTAAAGAATCAAATAAGCATATCCTTCTACAAGAAAAATGAGATAATTTGGTTTTTTCAACATGATAGAAACATAAGTATAATCATGTCATTTTTAGTTGATATATTATGGTAAGCTTTCATTTTCCTTAAGATATTAGTATACAATTTCAATTTCAAATTTAAGGATTACTTTGTTTAATTTTCGCTTAAATATTATCCAAATGCTTACCTAGCTTTTCTGGTGTTCAAGAAACAAATAATCATCTTTATAGAGTACTTTTTAGATTAATCAATCAAAAACATTCGGTATATATAAACTAATTCTATGTTTTTTTTTCGACCGAAAATAAAAACTAATTCTAAGTTTTTGACCGCCTAGAGTTTAATCATACTCTTAAAATTTTCGAAGGTCAAATCACATTTCGTTTTCATACTTCAAAATACAATTTTTCATAAGTACAATCTTTTATCTCAGCCGAAAAGCACAATCCGGGTGCACACACGAAAAAACACTTGTCGTCGTCGATCACTATCAAATCAACGATCCACATTAGTTTCATCCTTTCACTCGGATCGATACTCTTATCATTTCAAAGCCCCCAAACAACTAACGGCCACGATTTAATCTTTCCCCAACTTCAAACAGCCGATCCACAAAACCAACAGCTATAAAAACCAAAAACTGGTCCATTTCATTTCATCACAACAAATCAAAGCTCCTTTATCTCTTTTAAATTTAAAATCCTATAAATCAATTTCTATTTTCTCTCTCACAAGCTTTCGAAAAATGTCTGGACGTGGCAAAGGAGGAAAGGGATTGGGCAAAGGAGGAGCAAAGAGGCATAGGAAAGTTCTTAGGGATAACATCCAGGGGATTACAAAGCCAGCAATTAGGCGTTTGGCTCGTAGAGGAGGAGTGAAGCGTATTAGCGGGCTCATTTATGAGGAGACACGTGGAGTTCTTAAGATCTTTTTGGAGAATGTGATTCGTGATGCTGTGACCTACACTGAGCACGCAAGGAGAAAGACTGTTACTGCTATGGATGTTGTGTACGCTCTCAAGAGGCAGGGAAGGACCTTGTACGGATTTGGAGGTTAAATATTTGGGGTTATGGTTTATAATGTTTTGTTGTTAGTGACTGTAGATTTCATGTTTGTGTTTTCTATTTGCTTTAGTGGTCAGTTTAAGCTACGGTACTTTAATTTCTGTTGTTAAGGTCTGGATATTGTAATTCTTTGTTATATAATCAAGTGAAACAGACCATTTCCTAATTTGTTTATATTGCAGTTCCTTTTTGCTTATTGGGTGTCCTCATTTTGAAAAGAATGTATTTTAAGAGTAATTTGCGATGATGATAGCAGAAGTATGCTTGGCTCGTTGAAAAGCACGTGGAAATTAGAATCTGTTGATAATGTAATAATAAATGTTGTCAATGACTTTTCTCCAAATGTATATTTTCTCTTCAAAGCAAATTAAATCCTGTTGGTAATTATAGTAACATTTCGTGCTTGTGTCTTTTCTGTTTCTAGTATTTGATACAACTATTTTTACAGTTTAACCAGGAAAATCTGCCTCTATTCTTTGCATCTCTAGCTATTCCTATTGAGAATGATTGTATTGGGAAAAATGAAGTTAACATATTGAGTTAATTATGTGAGGATATGTAATGAGACGTGGATCAATAAAGGAATGATGCTGGCAAAGGATAATTGAAGAGATATGAGCTTTAACGGGAACGATTAGAGATTCAAGAAAACATGAAAGAACGATTACTCGGACTTTTTTGTAATTTAAAGAGGATCGAAGGATATATATATATATATATATATATATATATATATATATATATATATATATATATATATATATATATATATATATATATATATATATATATATATATATATATATATATATATATATATATATATATATATATATATATATATATATATATATTCCGTACTAATGAGCATCGATGAAAAATGTTATAGAATATTCATGAAACAGTTACGATTGCAAATTATAAACATTGCATTAGTTACTCATAATGGCTATGTTATGAGAGCAAAGAAACGTATTACTTAGAAATAGATATAAAAGGAGAGGAATAAACATTTGTAAGGGAGGAGAATATTACAGGAATATACTGATTTACTTTGCTTTCTTTACCTATTTAGCTATTGTCTAAGTCAGTTCTTCTTATTTATTCTACATTTGATTATCAGTAATCCGAATTCTTCTAAAAGTAAGTTTTGACCAGAATTTCTATTTTCTCGTTAAGCAAATTGATCCGTTACCAGGAACTGATAATCTATTACTTTCTAAATTGACTTTTTCGTCAAATAAATCATGTCGAATGTCAATGTCAAAGGAGACCATCAACACCGGGAGAATCAACAAGGCGATGGAACTCTTGTCCCTTCCGCGCGAAATCTTTTCGAACAATCTCGAGAAGGAACTCCTAATGGATCTCAGTCAAATATGAATGACAAGTTCGAAAATGATGAGGCTATTGATGAAGCTTTGAAAACGTTAATCGCTCAACATGTTAACAATGCTCTTGAGGCAGTTGCTAACCAGTTGCCATTTGTGCAGCCAATATCAACTCCAAACAAAAACCCTTAGAAAATCCCCGCTTAGGACTCGTTAACTCGGGCAGTGGGGGAACTCCTAGTGAATCTCATGATGGAGGGTCAGGTAACCCAGTTAATTATGATTTACTAAATTTAGTACTAACTTTGCAGAATCAGCTCAAGGAGCAGAGACCGCAAAAAGCAAATACCTAGAGTGTCGCTTGTAATCAAGGGAATAGATATGGACAAATAATTACAACAACCTTGGAAGTTAAGTGATGCTCCTCTACCAATTCCAAAGAAATTCAAGATGCTTGATATTCCGAAATATGATGGAACGAGTGATCCACGGAATCACGTAACTGCATTCACAGCTGGTGTAAAAGGCAACGACTTGATCAAGCAAGAAATTGAATCAGTATTGGTCAAAATATTTGAAGAAACACTCACTAATGGAGTATTAATATAGCACTCTCTTTTACTCGAAAATTCTATAGATTCTTTGTCGTGTGATTTTTGATCCCCCCGAGATTTTTTATATTTTAGTGTAAAATATTTAATTTAGGCCTAATATAGCTATCTCAGCTAATTTTTATTCTTTTACTTTATTTTTGCTTGAAAATAAAAAATTATAAAAAATAGTTTATTAATGTTTTGTAGTTATTTTAAATTTTAAAAAATACAAAAATAGTACTTTATATTTTTATCTTTATACAAAAATAAAAATTATAAAAAAATAGTTTCATTAATATTTTGTAGTTACTTTAATTTTGAAAAATATAAAAACAGTTTTGTTTTAATTGTGAGTCTTATTTTTATAATTATTTTTGCTTATATAGGGTTAATTAAATAAAATCATATTTTCATTCTCGACTCCGAGCATAATATAATATTCGGGTTCAAACTACCCGATTTTAGGCTTAATTTTCGGACCTAACCCATGATAATCCAAATCCACCACACGTAGGGGACACACATGGAAAATACGAACAGAGTATTTTTGGGAGATATACACACACTTCCCCACTCATGTGCCCCACTCACCGCACAAACATTCCCTCCACTTACGCCACTCACATGCTCACACCAACACACAACACACCCATCAGACCCCATAAATGTTACCCCTTCACCATCTGAATTGGAGGATCTTCTGGATGGAAAAAACCAAAACACACACCTAAAAGCTAAGCTAAGAATTGGCAGAACCTCATAATTCCCAAAAGCTATGACTCAATCCTTAATCTAGAGTAGCAGCATACCCTCATCTCCCAAAAACCAACGAGCAGCTCCTCCACACTCCACCAACCACTATAAAATGAGCCGAGTTTGATTCGAAGTGAGGTTTCCGTTCAAAATTGGTTCGAGGTATGGTATTTGATTCCGTTTGAGTTCGACGCCGTTTCGGATTTTGCTCGCAGCTGCGCTATGCCGTCCATTGTAATATACTGAAAGTTTCATAAATTGAAAGATTTATTCAAGGTCCATAATCTTCTCCTTATCTTTTTTTTATAACTCTAGTTACGAATAATTTCAAAATATAACATTGTCTCATTCCTTCTAGACTTCCTATCTTTGTCAAAATACCAATGAAGTTATTGGATTAATTTTAGTTAAGTTTAATTTTAATTGATGGGTAGTGTTCTTTTTATTAGATTTGAAAAATGGGAAAGCTTGAATTCAAGACTAAAGTGTTAAAATAAAATGTTCCTTTTTTGGTATTCTGTATTTTTCTCCATAGTAATAATACTTGTAGGCAAGTTGGAATTTGATATATATTGAGAAGTTTAACTAGTAAAGAGTGTAACAAACTGATTTTTATTGCAATTATTATCATGTTCATTAGTTTTGTTTTGTTATTTTGATGATAATTGTAGGATGAATTTTTATGGTTGAATTTCGATACTAATTTTTGTGCTATTCAACACACACATATATACTATGCTTGGTGTGGTTATGGGTGAAGTTTGGCTCTACGTATTTCCAATTCAGTGATATGTACTTCTCGATTCAATTGATCAATTTGATTTATGTTTACAGTGTGTTTATTTTTGCAACATATTGCTAATTACGGACCCCTCAAAATTGGAAATGGAATCTAAGAGAAATGATAGGATTTTTTAAAATGAACTCTAGAGCGTAAGTCTCATACTAGACGAAGAATATTCATAGTATTTTTTAGGCATACTTTAATTTACTATTGTAATTGTGTACACGTTCGCACGATATAATTATAATTTTCAAAATAATTGAATGATGCCTATTTCTCTTGTTTCTCAATTATAGTTTTAAAAGTTTTAATATAAAAAGAAGATTGCAAAAGGCGTAAGGTTGTACTTGGTTTGGGATCCTCGTTGCAGCCCATTTAAAAATGGGAATTTGTGGATGAAAGTATTTGGGTGATTTGATGTATTTTGCAACTTGACAATTTCTTTTTAATTTATCTTCTTTAGGAGTAAACCCACCATTCCAACGAAAAGAAGTGTCATTGATTAGGAAAATATAATAAAGATAATAAAACCCTTACGTCCATGACCTTCATTTAATTAGTATTTGAATTCCTAGGAATCAAGGCAAGCCATTTAGGCCTCATTTGTTTGCACTTAATGGAGGTCTGAATCTTAATCATTCAGATCTCAGACATTAAGTGCATTTGTTTTTAAAGTCTGAATCTTAATTATTCGGATCTTAATCATTAAGTGTGTTTGTTTTTTAACTTCACAGCCACTTAATGGGTCTGAATAGGTCTGTATAATTAAGATCTACAATAGAGACTTAATTTCATTAAGATGGTATCACATATTTATCTGCCGTCACTACCTACCATTACCAACTACCACCATGCCACCACTACCACCCTACTCAACCACCACCACCACCTCTACCACCACTACCACCACCACGCCATCATCATCCTCAATCACAGCTGCCATCATTATCGACCAATACCACCCATTATCTCCATCACTCCGACCACTATATATCATTCTCACCCACAATTAACACTCATCCAGCTCAACTACCACAACTGACCACCCCATCACCATCAACAACCTCAGTCGGCACTGCCCACCATTATAACATACCACCACTCACCCACCACCTATCTCAGTCATAACTACTACCACCACCCGCCATTCTTAACTATCACCACCCACCACCACCATCCTCAATCATAATCACCACCATTACCAATCACTACTAGCTACTAGCATGAACCACCATCATCAACCAAAACTACTACCAACCACCACCTTTAGCCGGCATCACCCGTTAGCCATCACCAACAACTATTATCATATTTAAAAAACTACATATTTTATTGATAGAATATTAGATTAGTTAGTATTTCATTTAAATTGTATGTTTATTAATTTTCAAATAAAGATAAATTTAAAACATTCAGATGTTAAAAATCAAACAGTCTTAATTATTTCTATTCAGATCTTAATACACATCTTAATATATTCAGATGTGTATTCAGATTCGGATGTCTTAATCTTAATACACATCTTGATATTCAGATGTGTATTCAGATTCAGACGTCTTAATCTTAAAAAAAACAAATGAGGCCTTAGTAGATTTTTTCTTGGTCTTCGCAAAGTTAAAGACGTGTAGTTGCTTTAGGGCATATTAATAATCTCACTTTTTTAAATTTGAATGTATATTTATGTGATCCAAATTCAAATCTCAACGGAGTCGAGATATATCAATAATCGCGGGTACATTGATGTGACGTGGTTTGAGATGTATTTTCATGACGTTGCAATTCTTATACAAATAATAATAGTCAAAAGCGGTTGAAAATTAAAATTTGCACATAAGTTAAAGCATGGTATGAATTAGATAAATAAGCCAAATACAACAGTTGAGCCACCGTGCTAGAACCACGGAACTTGGGAATGCCTAACACCTTCTTCTTCAGGGTTAACAGAATTCAATACTCGGATTTCTGGTTCGCAGACTGTTAAACAGAGTCATTCTTTTCATCGATTCGGGATTTAATCGGTGAATTGGGATACCACAGATCTCTCAAGTGGCGACTCTGAATTAAATAAATAAATTTCGTTTCGATTATCCTTTAATTGGAAAAACTCCCTTTACCACGCCCTTCGCGGGGCGCGGTAGCGCCAAAAGGAGGTGTGACAGCTCTTGCGACTCTGCTGGGGACTTAAAACCCAGAACAACTGGTTTAGGGTTAGAAATTCGAGCTTATGATAAATTGTTGTATTTTGGCTTATTATCTGATTATTTTCATATTATCTGTGCTTATTATCGCTTTTGATATTATTTGACTGTACATATAAACTGTGCCGAACCTTTCTCTTCTTACCTCCGGGGATGTGCTCACTGGTTGAGACTCCCCATTCTGTTAGTGTCATATCTTGAAATAAGAAAAGGGCTCGGACAAGTTACAAAGCCGGAAGATCTCGCGGGTGCCCAGTATGTAGCCCCCTCCCTGACTCGAGTTGTCCGCTCGGGTACATTGTCTAGAACACATACCCAGGTTTTTAAGAACAATAAACTCATACAAGATCCCTAGTAGGACGCTTGTTTGCATAGAGTAAAATATAGGTATTTAGAGTTCCGAATTCAAGATTAAATGAATTTTTATAATTGGCTTTTTTTTTTATCTAATTTTTACATATTGAGCCCAAATGTGCTAAATGTTGCTTTATTGCTTTGATATTTTGTGCACTGTATATATAAACTGTGCCGAAACCCTTCTCTTCTCACCTCCAGGGATGTGCTTACTGGTTGAGACTCCCTATTCTGTTAGTGTCTTACCCTAAAATAAGAAAGAGGTTCGGAAAGTTTGTAAGCCGGCTGACCTTTTGGTTCCCGGAAAGGAGCTCCTTCCTCGACTCGAGTTGTCCGCTCGGGTACACGGTCAAGAACAAACACTCAGGTATTTAGCCTAGTATAACAAAACTTCATTGGCGGATCCCTAGTAGGAACGCTTATTTGCATCATGTTGCATTTGACTTAGGGACTCAACACATTGATTGGGTCCGTCTAGGACAAGTAACCTGAAATGAAAAAGACCATCCTACTGTATCCTGTTTGTTTTATGCATTTATTTGCTTTAGACATGCATGCAGACCGGTTTTTAAATAACGAGAAAATGAAAAAAAAGGAAAAAAAAAATAACAGTGTAGAGATAACTACTCATTTTTAAAAACAAATCAATGCCCAAGTAGTGTCGAAACTCTACCGGATTTTGAGAATAAAAAAAAAAGAATTGTGGTTTTCAAAATAGTTCGCTTTTTTACTTAAAAAGAAAAAAAAAACGTTTTAAAAAAAATAAAGTTTATTTGTTTGTCAATAGAATGAAAAAAAAATATAACAGTTCGTTTTACATGCCTATGAATTGAAAAAAAATAATCTTGTTTTCAACACTAGTTCGTTTTGCTTGCCAATAAAATTAAAAAAACAAGTAATATCATTGTTTCCAAAAGTAGTTTGTTTGGCAGAACTATGCTGGTTTGATTCTCACCAGATGTGAGATACGTAGGCAAGTCCCATCGGGTCCAACCTTTCCTTTTGCAAAAAGAGCCAAAAAACAAAAATGTCAAAATTTTAATTCTTGTCATAAATAAAGTTGGGTGGTGTCGCCTTTGTCAAATATAGCCGAATGTTCCCGAAAGGGACGCCGGAAGGCTGACTTTGCATAAACGGCCACTTTTGATCATGTTTTTTTAGAGTCTTGGTCGATTGCCCACACAGCCTTAAAATCTTCACCACCGAGGCATTGAAAGGCCGTGTTTGCAATATCGGGTTTTTTATGTTTTAAAAATAATCAAATTTTAATTTTGTCATAAATAAGCCTGGTGATGTTGTTTTTGTCAAAAATAGTCGAATGTTCCCGAAAGGAATACCGGAAGGCTGATTTTGTATAAACAATCACCTTTGGTTTTTTTTTTTTAGATTTTTGGCCGTTTGACCCACACAACCTTAAAATCTTTGCCCCCAAGGTGCTGAAAGGCCGTACTTTTAAAATTAGTTATTTTATTTTAATTAAAAAAAAGAGTCAGTGGGCATGTGAATGCCATTTGGATTTTGGTCAAAATAAGCCGAGCCAGCTTCGGTAGTGTATTGAACCGTTCTTGCCGAGATAGCCTTAGAATATCTTTTCAGTTGTCGAAAGGTTATTTTCGTAAAAGAACGAACAAGTTTGTAAAATAATCCTTCCCGGTCTCAAAATTCATGTGAATTTGAGAATGGGCCACGTTTGCAAAAAATAGCCATTTGGTTAAAATTGGCATATAAGGGAAGGAATATGTCAGTTTGTTTTTGAATTTGTAATTTTTTTTATTAGAGTATGTGTGTTGCTTGATTTTCGGGTTTGTAAGTCATTTTTTCGTCAAAGTCTGTTAGTTTAATCAGTTTTAAACCTTTCTTTTAAAATCAAAGTTTGTTTTTATTATGAAAAACTGAAAAAAATGTTTTATTGTTGTTTGCCTTTTATCTGCCTGAATTACGCAAGGTCTAATTCATGCGGGGTCATGATACGCAGGCAATCTCCATAAGATTCGACCACAACCAAAAAAACAAAAAAAAGAAATGAAAAAATGATAAAAAAAAGTTGTTAATAATAAGGACCGATTGAGTCCATTCTAACATGTTTGTTTTGAACTATAAAGAAATTGAGGTGGTTGGTTTGTGATGAGCCGGAAACACAAGATTCAGGAAAATCAGATTGTGATCCAAGACAATGATACCCAGAATATCATGCAGAATCCTTTACATGCACGTCATAATTCACACTTTATGGGGATGATGCCTGATGATATGCAGCACGTGAATCCTCTTGGGGACGTATTTACTAAAGCTGAAGATGTCGAAGTAGACAGTAGTCTCGACAGTGTTGATGCAGAACTCAGTGGCTAAGATGTCGTGCTTGGTAATTGGAAAGATGCTCCTTCTTCTGGTTAGCCGGAGTGGAGCTTTGGTGGTTCATTTCTGTCGTCCAGATTATTTCAGAGTTGTAATATGGATATTGTCTTGTAACTCAAACCCTTCTATCATTCTATTTTGTCCAATTTTTTGTTGGTCGTAATACCTCATTTAGTATTGTATAGGTTTGTTCCAAAAGTTGTACCCTAGATTATTGTGTTTGTTTGGTTGTACCAACTCTTTCCTATGCCATCTAATGCAATTCTCTTGTTTTCTATTATTTCTAGACATTTTTTGTTGTTTAGTCCTCTCCTTCCTATAGTTCTTTTTCTATAAACTCTAGTGACATGGTATGCGCGCGTAATTTCGGCCTAACCTTAAGAGTTAATCGTAAACCATGAAGAAATTGGGAAGATGATCAAGGAAATTTAAAGGAAATAAAAATAGTTTGAGATTATTTGGAGCCCGAGTCATGTAAAACTGGGGCAAGCAAAAAGAAAACCATTAAAGGCAAGTTGGCCATGTTGTCATGGGGGTCGTTCATGGTAATGAAAATAAGAGTGTTTCCCAACATTGCTTTAAAGATATGAAGAATGTTAATCATGTTGTTTGCACTTGGTATTTTGAAGATTGGGATGACGAAGACATTTTGTTCTGCTATCTAAACACTTTATCCTTCGTTAACCCTTTGAGCCTTATTTGATTTATTTCATACCCCTCCTTCGGAATCAGTAGCAAAAATAATTAGAAACACAAACGTGGTAGATAAAAAAAAATAAAGGAAAAAATGAAAAGGAAAATTAGAACAACGAGGAATTGGGAACTACGTTTGACCTGATTCCTCAAAGAGGATACGTAGGCGCTTCACAGCTCGGTCATAGTGTAAATAAAAATTAAAAATCCCCAAGCAAGAAACTGGGGCAAATAATTGTGTTTATTATAAATAAATCTAGGTCCGAGGGTCGTAAATTGTGAACCCAAAGTTGAGTTATTTTGAGCCTTTAATACACTTTCTTTCTAGCCCTATCCAAATTCCACATTACGGTCCAAAGAAATATCTTTTGACCAATCTTCAAAAGTAGCCAAGTTAGGCAAATGAGAGAGTCTTATCAGACCATAACACTATTATTCCCATCAGAAAGACTCTGATCTTCAGCAGAAGAAATATAAGAGAGTCTTAGCGGTAACACCCCCAATATCCAGTTGAAAAGTAACACAAATGAGAGAGTCTTAGCGGTCAAAACATTCACAGGCACCATAAGGCGATCAAAGTTGAGAGAAAAACTGAAATGAGAGATGCTTGATAGTGAAAACCCTTTGGGCACTACAAGTCGGACAAAGATTAAGAATCAGATGGGAAAGCCCCAAACGAAGATTATGAAAGGCAAATTAACGACAGAGAATATGCTATATGTGCATGTCATGACCATTAGAGTTGGTATCCGTGCTTGATAGGTTTTTATTTTTATTTTATAATTTTTCTTTTTAGAGAGTCATCCTCCTCCTTTGTTTTTTATTCTGCTCCTTTTATCTTTCTTCTTTCATTAAAAATTCCCCAACAAAGTCTGTTTATGAGAAATAACTTCAAAATTTGCCACTAGCTTTCCAATTATGCAAGATGAGACCTGATTGGTACACCCAAGTGGTATAAGTCAGGAGGGAACAAACGCAAGGCCGGTGTCAAAAGGATATTCCCAGCAAGAGGAAATTGACAAAGGGATGGATCAGTGTCACAGAGGATATCTCCTAAAAAAGCGAAGGTTGATAACCTCAAGGCCAAGGCCAATGAGACTCAAAGGTCAGGGAAATGCTCGTTCCCGAGCTATGCCACAAAAAGAAGAGGGATACCCCCAGCAGAAAAGGTATTTTCAGTGACAAGGATGAATGAAAAAATGGTTCATAGTAAAACATGCAAGATTTTCTAGCAAAGTCACTATCATAGGAATTTGGGTGGTCAGGATACTAGTGGAAAACAACGGGGAAAGGCTTGTGAATAAAGAGTCGTCAAGGAAGGCGGAGAAGAAAGAAAGGAAAAACTATCCCCAGCAGGAATATCATCCCCGGCAAATAATAACATCCCCAGCAAGTTTTGACAATGAGACACAAAGCAGGGAAAGAGGAGGAGAACCATCCCCAGTAGGAGCATCACAACCAACCACCACGTTTTAAACTAACAAATTTTCTTTTATTTGAAGTAGGTAAAGAAAATGCCATGCCACAAGGAAGATTATAAAACTGGGGCAGAAAATTTTTGTTTCGTTTTGAAAATTTTCTGGAAGTCAGGTACCCACTTGGGGAACAAGGAAGATAAGACAAGCCTCAAGGGAAGTGGTCTTTGACAGTGTTATCCCTAGGATGACAAGTGTTAATGAAGAAAGTTGTATCCCCGACGGACAGAACAAAAGGATGAAACTTGTGTAAGCAAATAACATTTTAATACACGACAATCTTGAGAGAAAATAAAAGTTTTGGAGGAAGTAGAAAAGGAGGGGAAGAAAGCAGATTCCCCAATTGTATTATCCCTAGCAGTTAAGTAAATAATTCCAACAGTGTTATCCCCAGTGGTTAAGAGGGAAGGCAACACAAATTTTAAGGGAAGCAGTTCTGCAAGAAAGTAATTCAGGAAGAAGGAAATGGTTTTAGAGGAAAATGGAGACGCACTTCCTAATTTAAATCATTAAGATTTCATTCATAGGAGACACACTTCCTAAGTTTATTTTCACTCATAGGAGACGTACTTCCTAAATTAATAGTTCATGCATAGGAGACGCACTTCCTAAATAAAGATTTCACCCATAGAAGACGCACTTCTTAAGTTTATTTTTACCCAATAGGAGACACACTTCCTAAGTTTATTTTTACCCATAGGAGATGAACTTCCTAAATTTATTTTCATGCATAGGAGACGCACTTCCTAAATTAATATTTCATTTATAGGAGACATACTTCCTACTTTAAAATCATTAAAGTTTCACCAATAGGAGACGCACTTCCTAAGTTTATTTTACCCAATAGGAGACACACTTCCTAAGTTTATTTTCATGCATAGGAGACGCACTTCGTAAATTAAGATTTCATTCATAGGAGACGCACTTCCTAGTTTAAAGTCATTAAAGTTTCACCCGTAGGAGACGCGCTTCCTAAATTAAAATTTCACCCATTAGAGACGTACTTCCTAAGTTTATTTTTATCCATAGGAGATGCACTTCCTAAGTTTATTTTTATGCAGAGGAGACACACTTCCTAAATTAAGATTTCATTCATAGGAAACACACTTCCTAATTTAAAGTCATTAAAGTTTCACCTATAGGAGACGCACTTCCTAAGTTTATTTTTTACCCATAGAAGACGCACTTCCTAAGTTTATTTTACCACACATAGGAGACGCACTTCCTAAATTAAGATTTCATTCATAGGAGACACACTTCTTAGTTTAAAGTCATTTAAGTTTCACCCATAGGAGACGCACTTCCTACGTTTATTTTTTACCCATAGGAGACACACTTCCTAAGTTTATTTTTACTCATAGGAGACGCACTTCCTAAATTAATATTTTCATGCATAGGAGACGCACTTCCTAAATTAAGACTTCATTCATATGAGACTCACTTCCTAGTTTAAACTCATTAAAGTTTCACCCATAGGAGACACACTTTCTAAATTTATTTTTATCCATAGGAGATGCACTTACTAAGTTTATTTTCACCATAGGAGACACATTTCTTAAATCAATAGTTCAGTCATAGGAGACACACTTCCTAAATTTAAATTCACCCTTAGGAGACGCATTCTCTAGTTTAGTCCATTCCAGTTCAACCATATGAGATACACTTCATAATCAAGATCTTTCAAGTCATTCTTATAGGAGATGCACTTCCTAGTTTTAGTCACTGAAGTTTTCACCCCTAGGAGATGCACTTTATAGTGTTGGTTATTTAAATTCATCTTTAGGAGATGCACTTCCTGAGCCTGGTTCATTCATATTTTATTTTTAGCAGACACATTTGCTAGTCAAAGTTCTTGGTTTTACTCGTAGGAGACGCACATCCTAGTCTAGTCTTTAGTTTACTCTCATCATTGCATCAGTAGTATGATTGATCTACGATATTGCTAACGACTCACAAATCCTCCTAGCGCAAGCTGGATAGGAAATTTCTTTGTTTTGTTTGTTTTGGTTGAAGGATCAAGCCCGGAGAGCGGAGGGTTACAACAAAAATCCCCAACATTCAATCCAAGTTAGAAGTAGCAGAAGCTCGCCTCAAGAATGCGAGTCAACAGTCTAAGATGATTGAAAGAAGTTATCATAATAAAGAGAAAAGAAAAAAAAAAGAAAAGAAAGAGCGAATCCAAAGTATAGTTGTGGAGGAAAGATGCGGTCTACTCAAGGCATGACCGAGGTCACAAGAGCTACAAACCTAGTCCTGATCCAAAAAGCCGAAGAAGATTGAACTAGAACCTACAACTAGCAGGTATCAAAGTTCAAATTTAGAGTCCGCATGAAGCACCAACCAGTACTCAAGATCAATCTTCAGAAGATTTAGAGATACGAATCTTGTAACTAGCTGATAGGCTTAGTTAGTCTTTTTCATGTTTTGATTTTTGATATAATAGCAGGACCACGTACCAGAACCTCAACGGAACGACACCTCGACTGGCTCTCCACCTCGGCATATCCCTTATCTCACTGACTTCTGAACTACACGTGGCATGATTCCTTTATAGCCAAGGATATGTAGACAGCTAAGAGACCAGGGCTCGGTCATATTCTCTTCCTTTCCTCTTAGTTTTAGTCTCTCCGAATAAGGGTCGGGTCAAAACACCTTTCTAGTTGTTCTTTGTCAGAAAACTCTTTATGTTTCCAGTCAAAGAGGGGCAGCTGTAGACGTGTGATTTTTGACCCTCCCCGAGATTTTTTATATTTTAGCGTAAAATATTTAGTTTAGGCCTAATATAGCTATCTCAACTAATTTTTATTCTTTTGCTTTATTTTTACCTTAAAATAAAAAATTATAAAAAATAGTTTATTAATTTTTTATAGTTATTTTAAATTTAAAAAATACAAAAATAGTACTTTATATTTTTATCGTTATACAAAAATGAAAATTATAAAAAAATAGTTTCATTAATATTTTGTAGTTACTTTAATCTTGAAAAATATAAAAACAGTTTTGTTTTAATTGTGAGTCTTATTTTTATAATTATTTTTGCTTATGTAGGGTTAATTAAATAAAATCATGTTTTTATTTTCGATTCCGGGCATAGAATAATATTCGAGTTCAAACTACCCAGTTTAGGCTTAATTTTCGGATCTAGCCTATGATAATCCGATTCCACCACACGTAGGGGACACACATGGAAAACACGAACAAAGCATTTTTGGGAGATATACACACACTTCCCCCACTCATGTCCCCCACCCACCCCAAAAATATTCCCTCCACTCACGGCACTCACATGCTCACACCAGCACACAACACACCCATCAGACCCCATAAATGTTCCCCTTCACCATCTTTGGAGGATATTCTGGATGGAAAAAAGCAAAACACACACCTAAAAGCTAAGCTAAGAATTGGCTGAACCTCCTAATTCCCAAAAGCTATGACTCAATCCTTAATCTAGAGTAGCAGCTTACCCTCATCTCTCAAAAACCAACGAGCAGCTCCTCCACACTCCACCAACCACTATAAAATGAGCCGAGTTTGATTTGAAGTGAGGTTTTCGTTCAGAATTCGTTCGAGGTATGGTATTTGATTCCGTTTGAGTTCGATGCCGTTTCGAATTTTGCTCGCAGCTGCGCTATGCCGTCCATTGTAATATACTGAAAGTTTCATAAATTGAAAGCTTTATTCAAGGTCTATAATCTTCTCCTTATCTTTTTTTTATAACTCTAGTTATGAGTAATTTCAAAATATGACATTGTCTCGTTCCTTCTAGACTTCCTATCTTTGTCAAAATACCAATGAAGTAGTTGGATTAATTTTGGTTAAGTTTAATTTTAATTGATGGGTAGTGTTCTTTTCATTAGATTTGAAAAATGGGAAAGCTTGAATTCAAGACTAAAGTGTTAAAATAAAATGTTCCTTTTTTGGTATTCTGTATTTTTCTCCATAGTAATAATACTTGTAGGCAAGTTGGAATTTGATATATATTGAGAAGTTTAACTAGTAAAGAGTGTAACAAACTGATTTTTATTGCAATTATTATCATGTTCATTAGTTTTGTTTTGTTATTTTGATGATAATTGTAGGATGAATTTTTATGGTTGAATTTCGATACTAATTTTTGTGCTATTCAATACACACATATATACTATGCTTGGTGTGGTTATGGGTGAAGTTTGGCTCTACGTATTTCCAATTCAGTGATATGTACTTCTCGATTCAATTGATCAATTTGATTCATGTTTACAGTGTGTTTATTTTTGCAACATATTGCTAATTACGGACCCCTCAAAATTGGAAATGGAATCTAAGAGAAATGATCGGATTTTTTTAAACGAACTCTAGAGCGTAAGTCTCATACTAGACTGAAAAATATTCATAGTATTTCTTAGGCGTGCTTTAATTTACTGTCGTAATTATGTACATATTAATTTTCAAAATAAGTGAAGTGATAGTAAGTTGAATGATGCCTATTTCTCTTGTTTCTCAATTTTAGTTTTAAAAGTTTTAATATAAATAGAAGATTGCAAAAGGCGTAAGGTTGTACTTGGTTTGGGATCCTCGTTGCAGCGCATTTAAAAATGGGAATTTGTGGATGAAAGTATTACTAGTTGGTTGGAGATGAAAGCACTAATTTTCTCCTTTTCCTTTGATTTGGGTGATCTGATGTATTTTGCAACTTGACAATTTCTTTTTAATTCATTTTCTTTAGGAGTAGAACCCACCATTGCAACGAAAAGAAGTGTCATTGATTAGGAAAATATAATAAAGATAATAAACCCTTACGCCCATGACCCTCATTTTATTAGTATTTGAATTCCTAGGAATCAAGGCGAGTAGAATTTTTTATGGCCTTCGCAAAGTTAAAGATGCGTAGTTGCTTTAGGCGCGTATTAATAATTTCACTTTCTTAAACTCGGGTGCACATTTATGTGACCCAAATCTAAATCTCAACGGAGTCGAGATATATCAATAACCACGGGTACATTGATGTGACATGATTTGAGATGTGTTTTTATGACGTTGCAATTCTTATAAAAATAATAATAATCAAAAGCGGTTGAAAGTTAAAATTTGCGCATAAGTTAAAGCATGGTATGAATCAGATAAATAAGCCAAATACAACAGTTGAGCAATTGTGCTAGAACCACGGAACTTGGGAATGCCTAACACCTTCTCCTGGGTTAA
This sequence comes from Nicotiana noctiflora, assembly GCA_032618575.1. Classification (NCBI taxonomy): domain Eukaryota; kingdom Viridiplantae; phylum Streptophyta; class Magnoliopsida; order Solanales; family Solanaceae; genus Nicotiana; species Nicotiana noctiflora. The sequence goes on from JASVEL010000971.1 coordinate 107,345, forward strand.
CAAAATTCCTTATATGGATTTCTGGTTCGTAGACTGTTAAATAAAGTCAAACATTTCCTCAATTCGGGATTCAACCGGTGACTTGGGACACCATAAATCGTTCAAGTGACGACTCTGAATTAAATAAGTAAATCCTGTTTTGATTGTCCTTTAATTGGAAAAACTCCTTTTACCACGCCCTTCGCGGGGCGCGGTAGCACCAAAAGGAGGTGTGACATTCTTTTGCTGAACTTGCAGATTCATTCATCAAAGCACACTCGGGAGCTCAAAAATTTGAGAAAAGAATTGAGGACATTTTCAACATAAAGCAAGGAGATATGGAGCTGCTCAGGGAATTCGTAGACAAAATTCCAGCATGAGAGGATGATATTGCCACGTGCACCAGATAACTGGGCAGCTACTGCATTTGCTAGCAATCTAATTGAAAAAAGTCAGAATCCACGAGGAGACTCATGGAAGTTTGCGAGAATTTTGAGCAACAACATGGAATGATGTTTATAACACAAAGCTGCGGATAGAAGAAGATACCATCATTCAATCTCGAAGGGATGAAAGGGTAAGTTCAAGGAGAGCTGAAACTGAAAAAGGTCCGTTAAAAATATGTACAAGCCTTACATGGGACCAGCAGGAAGAGACTCACATTTCATAGATCAAGAGATAGAGAGTTAGGTTCATCATCAAGGTTCAGAAAAGAATGAAACACGTGAGAGACGCGAGATGATGACAAAAGTTCGAAGTCAAAGATTGGTGGTTACAGTTTTAATGTTGGCACATCCGAGTTGTTGGCTGTTTTAAGGAGCATGGAGGACAAGGTACGCCGGCCAAGAGAAATGAGATCAAATCCGAACAGGTAAAATCCTGATTTTTTGTGCGAGTTTCACAATGATCACGGTCACAAAATGGTGGATTGTAGATTGCTGCAAAGTGAAGTAGAACATTTATTGAAACAAGGATATTTAACTAAATTATTTAGTGAAAAGGGAAAGCAATCATATATGAAAAATAGACAGGAGCCCCCAAAACTCCCTTCACTAAAAAGGACGGTTAATGTCATAAGTGAAAGAGAAGAGATCAACTGCGTAACATATACGACATCGAGGAAGGTGTCAAAAATAACAATTACACACAGGAATCGAGTTAGACAGATTTTGGAAGAAGATAGTATTATATTTGATTGTGCAAATGCAGATGGCGTGCTAACTCCACATAATGATGCACTGATAATATCTTTACTTGTACGTGACACTAATGTGAAACGAGTTTTGATTGATCTAGGTAGTTCCGTGAATATCGTTATGTTAAGAGTGGTAAATGAGATGCAAGCTGATACCCAAGGCTCATACAATGCCCGATTTTGACAATTCGAGCATCATCATAAAAGAAGAGATAATAGTCACCACATTTGTTGAAGAAGTAGTCAAAGACACCAAATTTCAAGTGGTAGAAATGGATATGGCTTATAACATGATTCTTGGCAGACCATGGATTCATGAGATGGATGCTGCTCCATTTACTTTTCATTAAGTTATCAAATTCCCTTCACAATGGGGAATACGGTAAATACGCGATGACCAACAAGCATCTCAGATAATTAATTCCATAGAGATTCAAGGGCAAAAGGCGAAGAAAAATAGCAATCAAAAAACCTAGTTGAGGATGTTCCAACATAAGCCTCAACTAAGCATGGGCAAACAAATGTAGACTCGAGGCCTAATACCATCCAAGAACTAGAGGAAAATAAAAACATCAAAACAAAGATTGAGGAATTGGAAGCTGTAGTACTATTTATACCCTGGCCTGAAAGGAAAGTCTACATCGGTACCAACCTAAGCCAATAAATGAAAGGTAAGGTTGACTGAATTTTTAAAGACTAACGTAGATTATTTTGCCTAGTCCCATTCTGATATGACAAGTATACCTCCAGAAGTGATGACCCACAAATTAAACGAATATCCATCATACTCACTTATCAAACAAAAGAAAAGAAAGCAAAGATCTTTCAAAATCAAGTGATTCAAGATGAGGGTGAAAAAACTTTTAAAATTGGGTCCATCCGCGAGGTAAACTATCTAAATTAGTTAGCTAATAATGCAGTAGTACCTAAAAATAATGGTAAATGCCGAGTTTGTGTAGATTATACTGACCTAAATAAAACTTGTCCTAAATATTCTTTTTCATTACCGCATATAGATCAAGTAATTGATGCTATTGGAGGAAATGAATTATTAAGCTTTTAGATGCATATTCAGATAAAAATGGATCCTATAGATGAAGAAAAGACTTTATTTATAACAAAAAGGGGGACTTACTGCTATAAAATAATGTCATTCGGTCTAAATAATGCTGGAGCCATATATCAAAGGTTGGTGACCAAAATGTTTCAAGAACATCTAGGGAAAACCATGGAGGTTTATATAGATGATATGTCGGTCAAGTCACAACAAGCAGAGGATCATATTCAACACTTTTCTGATGCATTTCAGATTCTTTGTAAATTTAACATAAAATTAAATCCTGCGAAATATGCATTTGGAGTTTCGTCAAGTAAGTTCTTGAGATTTTTTGTTTCTAACCGTGGCATTGAAGTAAATACGGTGCAGATTAAAGCTATTGAGAAAATTCCGGATATACTGACGAGTGAAAAGAAGTACAGAGACTGACAGGAAGAATAAGCTTTCGGAAGATTTATTTCCAAGTCATCAGAAAAATGCTTCAGATTCTTCTCAACCCTAAAAAAAAGATCAATTTGAATGGGCTGAAGAATGTCAACATGTGCTTAAAATTTTAAAAGTATACTTGTCAAATTCACAATTGCAAGCAAAATCAAAAGATGGAGAGAAACTACTCATTTACATTATTAGATGTTGAGACTCGGTATTCTCATCTAGAAAAACTTGCACTTGCATTAATTATGGCATCTAGGAAGTTAAGGCCTTATTTTCAATGTCATCCTATCTCTGTAGTAACTACCTACCCTTACATAATATACTTCATAAGCAAGAATTATCAGGTAGACTAGCCAAACAGGCTAGCTAAGTGAATATGACATAACATATCAACCAGGAACTGCAATAAAGTCACAAGTTTAGCAAATTTTATGGCATATTTTAGTCAAGGGACACAACTAGAAGCAGAAAAAGAACTGCAGGTATTCAACGGGTCTAATCCAGGTACTTGGACCATATTTACCGATAGTTCATCGAATGTAAAAGGAGCAGGTCTATGCATTATTTTGGTACCACATACTGGAAAAACCATACTGTGACGACCCAAAGGGTCATCACTTATTTTATTAATCATTTCGAGCTTCTGAGGCCTTGAAAACCTCATTCCATGTTGCCTCGATTTACGTGCGCAATCCGAGCATGTAGCCGGAAAGATTTTGTGATAGAAAATATGAATTCTATGAGAAATTTGGATAAAAATGATATTAATATTGATATGGTTGACTTCGGTCAATATTTTTGGTAAACGGATCCGAACCCGAGATTGGATGGTCCCGAGAGGTCCGTAGGAAAATATGGGACTTGGACATGCGTCCGGAGTCGAATTCTGAGGCCTAGAGCCCAAGTTTTGAATTTTTCTGTGAAATTGTTTTTGATGTAATTATTAAAGGAAAATGAATTAATTGACCTTGGTATCGGGCTCGTATTTTGGTTTCGACGCCCTGTACAAGTCTTAAATATTATATATGTGCTTTCTGCAAATTTTGGTGACATTTGGATGTCGTTCGATATGTTTTGGACCTTGAGTTCCAAGTTTGAAAGTTTTGAAAACCAAAAGTATGAAAATCATGAATTTGAGGCTTGATTTGATGAAAACGATGTGATATTGGCGATGTGATCGCATCAACAAGTTCGTAATGTGTTTTTGAAGTTGTGTACATGTTTGGTTTGGAGCCCGGGAGCTCGGGTAAAGATTTGATAGGACGTTGGATGAAATTCTGAATTTTTGCAGTGCTGGTTTTTCACCCAGCTGTTGCCTTCGCAATTGCGAAGTATTTCTCGCAATTGCAAAGGTGGCAGGTCAAGGTAGGGTTCGCAAATGCGAACCCTTGGTCGCAAATGCGAAAGGTGCCCAGGACCGTTTAGGTTCGCAAATGCGAACCAAACCTCACAATTGCGAGGCCTCCAGTGAAAAGGCATGCTTCGCAAATGCGAAGAATTCTTCGCAAATGCGAAGGTCCCTCAGCCCAGCCTTGTTCGCAAATGCGAACATATGTTCGCAAATGCGAAAGACCCTGGAGGCCAGCCTGGTTCGCAAATGCGAACATATGTTCGCAAATGCGAAGCCCCCAGATTTGCCTTGGCTTCGCAAATGCGAACAAAAGTTCGCAAATGCGAACTTCCCAGCCTTGGCTTATTTTTCAAACTTCAGAAATTGGTCGGGGTTCGCAATTGCGAACCCATGTTCGCAAATGCGAACACATGTTCGCAAATGCGAACACAGAGACCTGTAAAACACGATTTTCAGTTCATTTCTTCACTTTTTACAAAACAAGAACACCCATTTGCGATTCTTCGCGGATTCATTCTTCATCAAAACAATTGTAAGTCACTTTTAACTTAATTCTTTCAATTCCTAACATCATTAAACATGTTTTTCAATAGAAATCAAAGGTTTTCATGGTAGAATTTCTTGTTTTTGTTAGAATATAGGGTTTTTCATAAATTGGGAAATTGGACCTCGAATCGAGGTCCGATTTTGAAACAAATCATATACATGAACTCGTGGGAGGATGGGTAACCGGATTTTGGTCCGAACCCCGAGTTCCGAACATGTGGGCCCGGGGTCGAAATTCACTATTCCAGGCAGAATGTTGTAAAAGTTGTATTTGGTCTTAAGAATTAGTTTGTTGAGTAGTATTGATGATATTAAATCAATTGTGTATAGATACGATTGGAATGGAGCCAAATTTGAAAGAAAAAGACATTTCCACGGATTGAATTGTTCATAAACATTCGAGGTAAGTGTTTGTTCTATCCTAGCTCGAGGGAATAGGATTATGTGTTATGTGTTATGTGATCGAGTGCGGTGTATGGGCTGTGGTGACAAGCATCCATACACTGGCGTCTAGTATGACCGTGAGTCGTTGAAAATGCTTATTTTGAGATATATTTACGGATGAATTGTTGAACCTTTGTCAGGTTGTAGAATTGTTATTGTTCTCCCTTGTCGGGACTTGTTGTGGAGATAATTATTGATTGCCCTTATTGGGACAGTTTATGAATTACTGCTTTCTTTCTTTGCCCTTAACTGTGATTGTTATTTGGGTGAGGAAGAGTGATAATGCACGAAGGGTGATGTCGTGCCTTGATTTATTATTTATGCACGAGGGTTAATGCCGTGCCATGTTTTATTATTTATGCATGAAGGATCATGCCGTGCCCTGTTATTGAACCATGTACGAAGGATCATGCCGTACTATGGACGTGAGGATGAGAGTAAAAGCACGAAGGGTGATGCCGTGTACTTTATTTGCTTATTTGGTGAGGATGAGAGTAAAAGCACGAAGGGTGATGCCGTGCAACTGCTTGTTATTCCTGGATTTGATATTACTTGTGTTTCCATTATACTTTATTTTTTCTTGTGAATTTATTAACTGTTGTTAATTGTTGAATTCTTTGAGATATTCCTTATTGTGTTATTACCTGGTTATTCCTTGTTATTCTGCGGTATATATATATATATATATTGCACGTGTTTATGTGGAGTCCGGTCCTAGGCTTGTCACTACTTCGCCGGATAGGCCAGTGCACTTACCAAGACATTATGGGTCTAGTAGTGCGATACTACACTTCATGCGTTTTTGCATAGGTCCAGTTTACGATGAGCAGCAGCAGTAAATCGATCGTGTGGGAGTTGATCATATTTGAGACCGAGGTAGCTTGCAGACGTCCGCAGGCCCGGCGTCTCTTTCTTTATTTATGTTATTAGCTGTAGTCTCTTTGTTCCGAGACAAACAGAATTGTGTTATATTTCTTCAGACTTTTATGTGTAGTATTCCATAGTAGTTTGTGAGTTGGTGACTCCACGTCTTGGGTAGAGGATTTCAGTATGATTTTCACCTTGTGATTTGTTATTTCCATTATGATAAAGTATTCCGCATTTATTTAATTAATATTGTGTTAAAAACAGGATAGTATGAATACAGTGGCTTGCCTAGCTACCACGAGTAAGCGCCATCACGATCCTGATGTTGGGGAAAAATCCGGGTCGTGACAAGTTGGTATCAGAGCTCTAGGTTACATAGGTCTCACCACTCACGAACAAGCTTAGTAGAGTTTCAGAGGTAGGTACGGAGACGTCTGTACTTGTCCTTCAGAGTCTATTGAGTTAGGAAAGAGTCTCTCAATTGTTCCTTCTTGTCGTGCGGTTTGTTCCTCAAATACTGATTGAATTTCTACTCTGTCCTTTTGCAGATGGTGAGGACACGCGCTTCTTCGTCTGCTGATCAACATCCTGAGCCCCAAGAAGCTCTTGTGAGGGGCAGGGGCCGAGGCCGTATCATAGGCCGTGGTAGGGGCAGAGCTCAGCCCCCGGCAGCTATTCCAGAGGTGGAGCCTCATATTGAGACTGGCGAGGAGGTTACAGTCCCAACAGCTCCAGTGGGCCCAACTCAGGTCCTAGGAGAGGCTTTATTTACCCCGGATCTTCGGGAGGCTCTAGTCAGGATAGCGGGATTTATGGACAGCGTTGCTAGAGCAGGCTTATTACCAGCTGCACCAGCCACTTCTCAGGCTGGAGGATGGGCCCAGACTCCTATCGCACGTACTCCGAAGCCAGAAGCTCCTCAGCCTCAGGCACCGGTGGTTCAGCCTACTGTGGCCACTCAGTCAGGCACCACAGCTCAGGCCGGGGATGGTGCGGCCATGACTTCTGATTCTCTATGGAGACTTGATCAGTTCTCCAAGCTGTCTACCACTACTTTCAGCGGTGCCACATCAGAGGATCCTCAGGATTTCTTATTTAGTTTCCACGAGATTCTCAAGACTATGGGGATAGTGGAATCTAATGGAGTTGACTTCTGTACATTTTGGCTTTCAGGATCCGCCAAGACTTGGTGGAGAGATTACTATTTGACTCGACCAGCAGGGTCCCCGGCTTTATCATGGGACCAGTTTGCAGAGTTATTTCTGGAGAAGTTTCTCCTTGTTACTCAGTGGGATGCACTTTAGAGGTAGTTTGAGCGCCTCCAGCAAGGTACTATGATTGTCACTCAATATGAGACGAGATTTGTTAATCAGGCACGTCATGCGGTTGTGATACTCCCTACAGAGCGGGAGAGGGTCCGCAGGTTTATAGATGGGTTAAATCAGTCGATTAGACTTCAGATGGCTGTGGGAGTTGAGAGTGATATATCTTTTCAGGAAGCAGCTAATGCAGCTCGTAGAGTTGAGATGGCTCTTGCTCAGGGAAATAGTTATCCTTCAGACAAGAGGCCTCGTCATTCCGATAGATTTAGTGGTTCTTCTTCTGGAGGCGGAGAATCCTTTGATAGAGGCCGCTCTCCTGTGCCTTTTCATTTCGCCTCTCAGCGCTGCGCAGAGCGGACCAGGTGATCGTGGTTTTCGTGGGCATTATTCAGACTCAGCCTCCTATTAATGCTCAGCCTCTTCAGAGTGTTCGTGAGGCTATTCAGAGTTGTCGTGGCCAGCAGCCTTATCGCTCCAAGAGTTGCTACTGGCTATGGCGACCCAGGTCATTTTATCGGGAATTGCCCTCTAGCAGCGGGGCAATACTCATCAGTGGGGCACTCGTCCTACGATTCAGGCCCGGCTGACCCTCAGCCCGCCCAGCCAGCCCGAGGCGGGGTAGAGATTATAGAGGCGAAGGTCGAGACCGAGAGGTGGAGACCGTCCAGCCCGGAGGTAGAGGTCAGCCAGCTGATGGTCGTCCTAAAGACGCAGCTCGGAGGGGAGGTGCATATCCCCGATTCTATGCTTTACCAGCCAGCCAGAGGCAGAGGCATCTGTACGCCGTGATTACAGTGTACTATTCTTGTGTGTGGCCGAGGTGCTTCAGCATTATTTGACCCTCGGATCTACATATTCCTATGTTTCTTCGTACTTTGCACCGTATTTGGTCGTGCCCAACTATGCTCTGGATATTCCAGTTTATGTGGCTACACCAGTGGGTGACTCCATTGTAGTCGACCGAGTGCATCGTTCGTGCATAGTTATATTTGGGGGTCTTGAGACCCGTGTTGATCTGTTGCTTTTGGATATGGTAGATTTTGATGTCATATTGGGGTTGGACTGGTTGTCCCCATACCATGCTATTCTTGATTGTCATGCTAAGACTGTGACCTTGGCCTTGCCAGAATCACTCCGACTAGAGTGGAAAGGTACCTCAAGCCACTCCGTTCGCACCGTTATTTCCTATGTTAAGGCTCGACGCATGGTCGAGAAGGGGTGTCTAGCTTATCTGGCTTATGTTCGTGATTCCAGCATAGAAGTTCCTTCCATTGAGTCAGTCCCTATTGCACGGGAGTTTCCTGAGGTTTTTCCTTCAGACCTGCCGGGCATGCCACCCGACAGAGATATTGATTTCTGTATTGATCTGGCACCGGGCACTCGGCCCATCTCTATTCCACCCTATCGTATGGCCCCGCCGGAGCTAAAAGAGTTGAAAGATCAGTTGCAGGACCTTCTTGAGAAGGGCTTTATCAGGCCCAGTGTTTCCCCATGGGGAGCACCTGTATTATTTGTAAAGAAGAAAAATGGCTCGATGCGGATGTGTATTGATTAACGGCAATTAAACAAAGTGACAATAAAGAATAAGTATCCACCGCCGAGGATTGATGATTTGTTTGACCAGCTCCAGGGAGCGAGGGTATTCTCTAAGATAGACTTGAGGTCGGGCTACCATCAGCTGAAGATCAGGGCGGCTGACATTCCTAAGATAACCTTTCGCTCTAGATATGGGCATTTTGAGTTCTTGGTCATGTCCTTCGGGTCGACCAATGCCCTAGCACAGCATTCATGGAGTTGATGAATCGGGTATTCAGTCCTTACTTAGATCTCTTCATGATAGTCTTTATAGATGACATCAAGGTGTACTCCCGCAGTCAGAAGAACACGAGCAAGACTCGTAGAGTGGTTCTTCGACTCGAAAGATAACCGACTATATGCCAAATTTTCTAAATGTGAGTTCTGGCTGAGTTCGGTAGCATTTCGGGTCACATTGTATCAGTGGAAGGTATTCGTAGACCCAAAGAAGATTGAGGCAGTCCGTAATTGGCCTCGACCAACTTTAGCGATGAGATCCGAGTTTCTTGGGATTAGCAGTGTTACTACCGTCGTTTTGTAGAGGGTTTTCTTCATTGCAGCCCGATGACCAGGTTGACCCGGTAGGGTGTCCAGTTCCGAGTGGTCGAGAGGAGTGTGAGGCGAGCTTTGAAGCTCAAGATAGCTTCGACCACCGCGCCCGTGTTGATACTACCTACAGCTACAGGGCCTTATACAGTTTATACTGTGATGCATCCCGTACGTGGCTTGGAGCGGTATTGATGCAGGATGGTAAGGTTATCGCTTATGCTTCGAGGCAGTTAAAAATACATGAGAAGAATTATCCAGCTCATGATCTTGAGTTAGCCAGCAGTGGTTCATGCCTTAAAGATCCGGAGGCATTATCTATACGGTGTGACATGCGAGGTGTACACCGATCACAAAAGCCTACGGACTTGTTCGAGCAGAAGGAGTTGAATCTACGACAGTGAGATGGTTGGAGTTGCTAAAGGACCGTGATGTTACTATCTTATATCACCCGTGTAAGGCCAATGGTGTGGCCGATGCTTTGAGTAGAAAGTATGCCAAGACATGGGTAGTCTTGCATACATTCCGGTCAGTACCGAAACCATTAGCTCTAGATGTCCAGTGCCTTAGCCAACCGGTTCGTGAGATTAGACATTTCTGAGCCTAGCAGAGTGTTAGCTCGCACGGTCGCCGTTCTTCTTTATTAGAGCGTATCCGTGAGAGGCAATTTGATGATCCTCATTTGCGTGAGTTGAGAGATACAAGACAGCGGGGAGGTGCCACACATGTAAATCTAGATGATGATGGGGTATTGAAATTGCAGGGTCGAGTTTGTGTGCCCAATGTCGAAGGGATTCGAGAGTTGATCTTAGCGGATGCCCACAGTTCGCGGTATTCTATTCACCCAGGCGCCGCGAAGATGTACCAGGACTTACGGCAGCACTATTGGTGGCGCAGAATGAAGAAAGATATCGTTGCGTATGTCGCTCGGTGTCTAAATTATCAGCAGGTGAAATATGAGCACCAGAGACCTGGTGGTGTATTCCATAGGATTGAAATTCCTGAGTGGAAATGGGAAGCGGATCACTATGGACTTCGTTACTGGACTTCTTTGACTCGGAGGAAATTTGATGCTATTTGGGTCATTGTTGATAGTCTGACCAAATCAGCACACTTTATTCCAGTATCTGTCTCCTACTCGTCGGAGAGGTTAGCTGAGGTTTACATTAGGGAGATTGTTCGTCTCCATGGAGTGCCGGTGTCTATTATCTCCGATCGGTACGCAGCTTTACCTCGCGGTTCGGGAGAGCGGTCCAACGAGAGTTAGGCACCCAGGTTCGGCCGAGTACAGCATTTCATCCTCGGACGGACGGCCGTCCGAGAGGACTATTCAGTATTCTAGAGGACATGCTTCGAGCCCGTGTTATTGATTTCGGAGGCTCGTGGGACCGGCTCGCCATTAGCAGCAGTTCGCTCCACAATAACGCTACCAGCCTAGCATCCGGATGGCTCCGTATGAGGCGTGGTATGGTAGGCGATGTCGATCACCGACTGGATGGTTTGAACCGAGAGAGGCTCGGTTGTTGGGTACAGACTTAGTTCGGGAGGCCTTAGATAAGGTCAAGACTATTCAGGAGAGATTGCGTTCAGCTCAGTCCAAGCAAAAGACTTATGCGGATCGTAAGGTTCGAGATGTAGATTTCATGGTCGGTGAACGAGTATTGCTCCGAGTGTCGCCTATGAAGGGCGTGATGAGGTTTGGGAAGAAGGGCAAGCTCAGCCCTAGTATATTGGTCCATTTGAGATTCTAGACAGAGTGGGAGGGGTGGCTTACAGATTAGTTTTGCCGCCTAGCTTATCAGCCGTGCATCCAGTTTTTCACGTATCTATGCTTCGGAGATACCACGGCGATCCCACACATGTGTTAGACTTCAGTACTGTCCAATTGGACAATGATCTATCTTACGAGGAGGAGCCGGTGACTATTCTAGACCTGCAGGTTCGACAGTTGAGGTCGAAGAGTTATCCTTCCTGTGCGTGTTCAGTGGAGAGGTCAGCCTCCTGAGGCATCGACCTGGGAGTCCGAGTCCGATATGCGGAGCCGCTACCCACACTTGTTTCCTGACTCGGGTACTCGAGCAAATACCAAACCCCAGCAAAGTTGAAGTAAATAAGCAGAGAAATGTGACGACCCAAAGGGTCATCACTTATTTTATTAATCATTTCGAGCTTCTGAGGCCTTGAAAACCTCATTCCATGTTGCCTCGATTTACGTGCACAATCCGAGCATGTATCCGGAAAGATTTTGTGATAGAAAATATGAATTCTATGAGAAATTTGGATAAAAATGATATTAATATTGATATGGTTGACTTCGGTCAACATTTTTGGTAAACGGATCCCGACCCGAGATTGGATGGTCCCGAGAGGTCCGTAGGAAAATATGGGACTTGGACATGTGTCCGGAGTCGAATTCTGAGGCCTAGAGCCCAAGTTATGAATTTTTCTATGAAATTGTTTTTGATGTAATTGTTAAAGGAAATGAATTAATTGACCTTGGTATCGGGCTCGTATTTTGGTTCCGACGCCCAGTACAAGTCTTAAATATTATATATGTGATTTCTGTAAAGTTTGGTGACATTCGGATGTCGTTTGAGATGTTTTGGACCTTGAGTTCCAAGTTTGAAAGTTTTGAAAACCAAAAGTATGAAAATCATGAATTTGAGGCTTGATTTGATGAAAACGATGTGATATTGGCGATGTGATCGCACGAACAAGTTCATAATGTGTTTTTGATGTTGTGTACATGTTTGGTTTGGAGCCCGGAGGGCTCGGGTAAAGATTTGGTAGGCCGTTAGATAAATTTCTGAATTTTTGCACTGCTGGTTTTTCACTCACTGTTGTCTTCTCAATTGCGAAGATTTTCTCGCAATTGCGAGAGGTCCCAGGCTGGCCCTGGTTCGCAAATGCGAACCATACTTCGCAAATGCGAAGTGGGCAAGGTTGGGCATTGGTGTGAACCAAACCTCACAATTGCGAGGCCTCCAGTGAAAAGGCATGCTTCGCAAATGCGAAGGTCCCTCAGCCCAGCCTTGTTCGCAAATGCGAACAAATGTTCGCAAATGCGAAAGTCCCTGAAGGCCAGCCTGGTTCGCAAATGCGAACATATGTTCGCAAATGCGAAGCCCCCAGATTTGCCTTGGCTTCGCAAATGCGAACAAAAGTTCGCAAATGCGAACTTCCCAGCCTTAGCTTATTTTTCAAACTCCAGAAATTGGTCTGGGTTCGCAATTGCGAACCCATGTTCGCAAATGCGAACACAGAGACCTGTAAAACACGATTTTCAGCTCATTTCTTCACTTTTTACAAAACAAAAACACCCATTTGCGATTCTTCATGGATTCCTTCTTCATCAAAACAATTGTAAGTCACTTTTTACTTAATTCTTTCAATTCCTAACATCATTAAACATGTTTTTCAATAGAAATCAAAGGTTTTCATGGTAGAATTTCTTGTTTTTGTTGGAATATAGGGTTTTTCATAAATTGGGAAATTGGACCTCGAATTGAGGTCCGATTTTGAAACAAATCATATACATGAACTCGTGAGGGAATGGGTAACCGGATTTTGGTCCGAACCCCGAGTTCCGACCATGTGGGCCCGGGGTTGAAATTCACTATTCCGGGCAGAATGTTGTAAAAGTTGTATTTGGTCTTAAGAATTAGTTTGTTGAGTAGTATTGATGATATTAAATCAATTGTGTATAGATACGATTGGATTGGATCCAAATTTGAAAGAAAAAGATATTTCCACGGATTGAATTGTTCATAAACATTCGAGGTAAGTGTTTGTTCTATCCTAGCTTGAGGGAATATGATTATGTGTTATGTGTTATGTGATCGAGTGCGGTGTATGGGCTGTGGTGACGAGCATCCATACACTAGCGTCTAGTATGACCGTGAGTCGTTGAAAATGCTTATTTTGAGATATATTTACGGATGAATTGTTGAACCTTTGTCAGGTTGTAGAATTGTTATTGTTCTCCCTTGTCGGGACTTGTTGTGGAGATAATTATTGATTGCCCTTATTGGGACAGTTTATGAATTACTGCTTCTTTCTTTGCCCTTAACTGTGATTGTTATTTGGGTGAGGAAGAGTGATAATGCACGAAGGGTGATGCCGTGCCTTGTTTTATTATTTATGCACGAAGGTTAATGCCGTGCCATGTTTTATTGATTATGCACGAAGGATCATGCCGTGCCCTGTTATTGAACCATGTACGAAGGATCATGCCGTACTATGGATGTGAGGATGAGAGTAAAAGCACGAAGGGTGATGCCGTGTACTTTATTTGCTTATTTGGTGAGGATGAGAGTAAAAGCACGAAGGGTGATGCCGTGCAACTGCTTGCTATTCCTTGACTTGATATTACTTGTGTTTCCATTATACTTTGTTTTTCCTTGTGAATTTATTAACCGTTGTTAATTGTTGAATTCTTTGAGATATTCCTTATTGTGTTATTACCTGGTTATTTCTTGTTATTCTGTGGTATACATATATATTGAATTGCACAGGTTTATGTGGGTGTCCGGTCCTAGGCTTGTCACTACTTCGCCGGGATAGGCCAGGCACTTACCAGCACATGGGGTCGGTTGTGCTGATACTACACTTCTGTGCATTTTTGCACAGGTCCAGGTTACGATCAGGAGCAGCAGCAGTAAATCGATTGTGTGGGAGTTGATCACATTTGAGACCGAGGTAGCTTGCAGACGTCCGCAGGCCCGACGTCTCTCTCTTTATTTATGTTACTAGTTGTAGTCTCTTTGTTCCGAGACAAACAGAATTATGTTATATTTCTTTCAAACTCTTATGTGTAGTATTCAAGTAGTAGTTCGTGAGTTGGTGACTCCACGTCTTGGGTAGAGGATTTCAGTATGATTTTCATCTTGTAATTAGTTATTTCTATTTCGATAAAGTATTCCGTATTTATTTAATTAATATTGTGTTAAAAACATGATAGTATGAATACAGTGGCTTGCCTAGCTACCACGAGTAGGCGCCATCACGATCCCGATGTTGGGGAAAAATCCGAGCCGTGACACATACGAAAAGCCATAAAATGTCATCCTATTACTAACAATGAGGCAAAATATAAAGTTGTGATTGCAGGTTTTGAATTGGCACGAGAACTCGGTATAGAACAGGTCATAATCAAAAGTGATCCACAACTCGTAGTTAACCAAATGTCGGGGACTTATATAGCTAGAGAGGCAAGAATGCAACAATACTTGGAAAATGCACGAGATTTAGTCAGACAATTCCAAACTTGGAAAATCATTTAGATACCAAGAGAAGAAAATACCGAGCTGGTGCTTTAGCTAATCTCGCATCTTCCGCGGGAGTAACAAATGAAGAAAATGCTTTCGTGATACAATTATTTCATTCAATACTTGATCAAGATAAAAACGAGGTAAATTACAATAAATTAACTTGGTTTGGAGAAATGAAATTGTTAATTTTTTGCAGTATGAAATACTTTCGAGGATAAGAAAAAAGCTCGGACACTTCGCAAAAAAACTGCTCGCTACTGTTTAAATCAAGGCAATCTTTATCGAAAAATATTCGGTGGTCCTCTAGCAAGATGTCTCGGGCTTTCTCAAATATAATACGTGATGAGAGAAATACACGAGGAACATTGTAGATATTATGATGGAGGAAGATCTTTGGTGAAAACCATGATTAGAGCCGGCTATTATTGGCCAAAAATAAAAGAAGTTGCGGAAAATTTTATGGCAAAATGTGACAAGTGCCAAATATATGGTAACAACATACACCGACCAGCTGAATTATTACATCTAATCACTGCATCATGGCATTTTATGAAGTGGGGGATAGATATCATAGGTGCAGTACCACAAGCCAAAGGCAATGTAAGATTTTTATTAGTACTCATTGACTATTTTACTAAGTGGGTAGAAGTGGAAACTTTCAAACAAGTACAAGCAAAAAAAAAGGTTAGAGACTTCATCTGGCGGAACATCATATGCCGATTCGGGGTACCGAAGGAAATCATATGTGATAACGACCCACAATTTATAGGTGCACAAATCACAGAAGTTTTCCAAAGTAATCAGAAGGATTGCTTCAACTCCTTACCATCCGGTGGGTAGTGGATAAGCTGAATCAACAAATAAAGTCATTATCAACAACTTGAAGAAAAGACAAAGAATCTAAAGACAATTGGCCAGAGATACTACCGGAAGTCTTATGGGCTTAACGAACAACAATGAAAACAAGTACGAGAGAAACATTATTTGTATACGAAGCTGAAGCCTTAACTCCAGTCGAGATAGGGAACCAAGTACGAGATATACTCAAGCTACTGAGGAATCGAACGAAGAAGAGATGCAGGTAAACTTGGATTTTTTGAACCTCGCATTCGAAAGTGAATTCCGACTTTTTATGGAGACTTTATCGAGTTAATTTCTGGTGAATGAATTGGGTTTGCAACCTATTTTTCTAGTCATTCATTTACTTTGTTGAAATTTTGTTGCTTTCAGCTATTGCGGTAACTTTTTTAGCATAATAAGTTACTTAGTTTTATGATAAATATATTTTTTTGAATTTAAATTTCGGTTAAATTTTTTTGGTTTGTTGAGATATTTTGGGAATTTTAAATTCCTCGTATGCACATTTTTCTGCAGGTTATGTTCCTGTTTGGCTATTTAAAGTCTTGGTATACTTAACAAAATTATTGAGAGACATTTTCAATCTTTACTTTTAATATTTTTGTTGCCCCATCTTTTAAAAAATCAATAATGGTATTAGAGCTTCATTGGTCTTACGGGATCTATGAGTTCGTCCAAAGAACCATTTTCAAATTATTTTAGCCAATATCAATTTTTAAACCCATTTTCAAACATGATAAGCGACAATATCTTTTTGAATGCCTCACAAACTTTCATTAGCGATTGTTATCGAATTTGCTCAGTGAAAATAAAATCATATCTTAAAACCTATGATTTGTTGAATGTTGTAAAGGAAGAACAATCCTTACCAGCAATCCCTGAAAATCCTATCATTGTCCAGAATCAAATACTTTCAAAGGAGATTTGGATAAGTCACTAAGGGTGTTCTTCATGTACAAAACCATAAGACGAAAAGGAAAGAAGAAAAAAAAGAAAAAGAATTGCACTACAAAAGTGTGCAATTTCAGCGATGCTTAAAACAATTATCAAGGACAAACAACTTAAGCAAGAATTGAGGAGGAGCAACTTTTTTAATTGCAGCAACTGAAGCAATGTATAAGTATTGAAATTTTGTTGCTTTCAGTTAAATTACTGTTTAGAATCTTTAGGTTTGTTGAGATACTTTGGGATTTTTAAATTCCTGTTATGCAGATTACTTTTTTTAGCATAATAAGATACTTAGTTTTATGATAAATATACTTTTTTGAATTTAAATTACGGTTAGAATCTTTAGGTTTGTTGAGATACTTTGGAATTTCCTGTTATGCAGATTTTTCTATAGATTATGTTCCTAATTGGTTATTTAAAGCCTTGGTATGCTTAATAAAATTATTAAGAGACATTTTCAATCTTTACTTTTAATATTTTTGCTGCCTCATCTTTTAAAAACCAACATACTTAAAGTTTAGTATCTCTGGTGACACCTAACAAGTCGAACCTACTCTTTCAAATTTTACTTAATAAATTTCCAAAATACTTGTGGTAGGGGTAAGGTCTGCGTACACACTACCCTCCCCAGACCTCACTAGTGGAATTTTCTGGGTTGTTGTTGTTGTTGTTGTTGTGTTTGAGAGAAGATGTTGTGCTTTATATGTTACTTCGTTGGACAAGTCTTCCTAATGTATTTTTGTAATCTGATGAGAGTGCATCTTGTCATTTTAAATCTCGCTAGATGCAGTTGAAGTGGTTTTCTATGTGATCTTGATATTTGCTGTTCTTTACACAGATTTTATGTCGCTGAAGTTCTTCTTGCTTTGGAATACCTTCACATCATGTCATGCTTGGTTCGAGAAGATAGTCATATCATGCTCTCCGACTTTGATTTGTCTCCTAGGTGTGCTGTTAATCCTATGTTGGTGAAATAATCATCTCCTGTCGTTAAGCCTCCAAAGACTTCTAGTCCATGCTCGGAATCTAGCTGCATAGATCCCTTTTGCCTACATCCATCCTGAGAATAGGTTGGGAGCTGAGAAAGGGGCAACAGCATTCTTTCTTCGAGGGACATAACAATACGATGTGAAACACCATCAGAACTGCCTATATTCTGTGACTTCCCTGATAGGCTGATACCAACCAACAGAACAAGGAGAGTGCAGAGAGGATATTGAGTTTGAGATGTTTTAGTGATACCAGAACTGAGAATGGATAGGTTTGTTTTCTCTCTCCTTTTAAACACGATATCTCTTATCCGTGTAAGTGGTATATATACATATAGCATATATTCTGTAAATTCCAGAACTTGGCATCAGTTGAATAGCAGAATATACCATGTTTTGTAGTAACAAAGTTGTGCTTGGGAGTGGAGTAATTTGAAGCAGCCAGGATGGAAATTGGATGCAAAGAGGCTTCAAAAAGGTTTCAGATTTTACTATATAGTAGCTAAGTTGCTGTTGATTGGATACTTAATAGACACATTTGTCCGAGTTTGATTCCTCTTTAGAGTATATAAAGAAACTTGGTGAATGCAGAAAACAGAACAAAGTTCCTTTTGAAACAAACAATATTTTCTAGCTCAGCAGTGACCAAATTGGGAGGCTAATGCATGAAATGGTCAATCCTGGGCCTCTCTCTGCCATGTCTCAAGATATCATCCTGAACATCTCCTTTGTCAAGTCGACCGGAAAATTCTGCAACAGGTCAATGCTGCTGACAACTGATATTTTAGATTAAAATTGGTTGACTGACCCTACAAATAATAAAATGAATTTTAATTGTACATGACAAAGGTCCGGATCAGGGTGATACTTCTAGTAACAATGTCGCATATTTGTTTAGTATCAAGTAATGATTTATTGAGATATAACTCATTTAAATTGTCATTAATAATAAATTCAATGTAATCAAATTTATATAGGGTTTGATTTTGAAGAAACATATAAAACATTGAAAGAGTAAATAATCGTGGTAATACTATCAAGAATAATCAAACATTGATCAAATATAGACCAATATATCTTACTATTGTTAGTGCATACTGAAATCAAATAGAACTAGAGTAACTAAATAAAATAAATTACAGTTTGGAAAGCCTGATGCTTTAGCATAAAACATACAGTACTGACATATTGTACAAGCGAAAACACGTCAAGGTAAAGGCGTAGCAGGATAATTTAGTAGTAAGATTAAAGCTAAAGGCGCCTACAGTGTAAGATATTATTGGGTATGTTATTGTTGTAGATTAAGCTAAGGGCACCTCCATTTTCTTAAATTATAATTTGGTGCGACTATTATTAATCTTTGTCATGGATAAGAAACACCTTATACAGGGGTCGAAGAGGATCTGGGATTTCTCATTTTGACATACTTTTTAACATTCAAAATACGATAAAGTAAGATGCATTAGTTGCCATGCTGATTTCCACGACGACACCGTCTAATACAAATATCCATAAACCCAAACACGTGAGCAATTGTTTTATGCTGTCGAGTACTGATGGAAAATGCCATATACCGGAACACTTATTGTCTTTGTCTAACCATTATTAGCTACTAATTAAGTCCACAAATGAAAAAATAGGTCTAAAATATCCCCTTTCGAACTTCAGCTGGCATAGTAACGATGGTCGAGCAGACACCACCATTTAATCCTTCTTACCTATGCCATGAGACATATTGTAGATCCCTCTCCCCTGAAACATCATCCAGAGTCTGATTAGAGTTGATTTTAGACAGAGGATAAAGCAATAATCTACAAAATGTCAAAGAAACTCACAATCATAAACAAAGCAGTAGCTGCCAAAGCAGCTGGAATGGCCACTGAGGTAATCTTGTCATAACGACCTTTCAGGTATGTGTGCTTGTGAACACTTTGGAAGAACTTTTGCTTCTCAACAAGCTTTTCTCTGGGATAGAAAGGTGCTTCTTCTGACATCCTGCATTATTAGTTTAACTAGGTCTACGTTAGTAGGGGTGAGCGTTCGATATTTCGGTCAGTATTTGAACATTTCGGTTCGGTAATTCGGTATATCAATTAACAACTACCTAATATAGTCCCACAAAGTGGGATCCGGGGAAGGAAAGGAAAAACATAAACACAAGAGCATTAGTAACTCCAGCAGAGATCACATAAACAATTATCTAAACAAAAGAACCATAAATAAAATGACATGCAATAATATCAAACAGTAACTACCATAAGGGGACACAACCCAATACACAAATCATTTATGGAGAGCCCTACCAAACCCCACCCACCCCGGGAAAGGAGTACGAAAAATCCTAGAAGCCCCTACCCTACAACCCTGATACTAGACCTCCAAATTTTCCTATCAAGGGTCATGTCTTCGAAAAGCCGCATTCTAGCCATGTCCTGCCTAATCACTTCTCCCCAATACCTCTTAGGTCTTCCTCTGCCTTGAGTCCCACCGACCACCGCCAGCCGCTCACAACTCCTCACCGGGCCATCAGGGCTTCTCCTCCGCACCTGCCCGAAACACCTGAGCCTCGCCTCTCGAATCTTCTCCTCCACTGGGGCCACCCCCACCTTCTCCCGAATAACTTCATTCTTAATCTTATCTAACCTGGTGAGCCCGCACATCCACCTGAGCATCCTCATCTCCGCAACCTTTATTCTCTGAACATGAGAGTTCTTCATCGGCCAGCACTCCATCCCATACAACATGGCAGGTCTAACTACAGCTCTATAAAACTTCCCCTTAAGTTTCTGTGGCACTTTCTTGTCACACAAGACTCCTGATGCAAGCCTCCACTTCGACCATCCCGCCCATATACAGTGAGTGACGTCCCCATCTATCTCTCCGTCCCCCTGAATCACCAACCCAAGATATCTGAAACTGTCCCTCTTGGCGATGACCTGAGATCCAATCATCACGTCCCTGCCAACTTCGCTCGGCTCGGCGCTAAACTTGCACTTCAGGTATTCTGTCTTAGACCTGTTTAGTTTAAAACCCTTAAACTCGAGAGTCTGTCTCTATACCTCTAACCTCTCGTTAACACCGACCCTCATCTCGTCTATCAAGACTATGTCATCAGCAAATAGCATACACCAAGGCACATCCCCTTGAATATGTCGAGTTAGAGCATCCATCACCAAGGCAAACAAGAGAGGGCTAAGCGCAGATCCTTGATGTCCCCATAACCACCGGAAAGGCGGAAAATGGTCTGGGTCGCCACCCACCGTCCTAACCCTAGTCTTAGCTCCATCGTACATGTCTTAATTACTTTGATGTAGGCTTCCGGCACGCTCTTCGCCTCCAGGCACCTCCATAGCACCTCCCTACGGACGTTGTCATACGCCTTCTCCAAGTCGATAAACACCATGTGCAGGTCCTTCTTCTTATCTCTGAACTGTTCCACCAATCTCTTGACAAGGTGGATAGCTTCTGTAGTGGAGTGACCCGGCATGAAACCGAACTAGTTTACGGATATAGATGTCATCTCCCTCACCCTCGCCTCGTCCACCCGCTCCCAAACCTTTATGGTGTGACTTATTAATTTGATACCCCTATAGTTGTTGCGACACTGGATATCTCCTTTGTTCTTGTACAAGGGCACCACTGTACTCCACCTCCACTCCTCTGTCCTCCTTTTGGTCCTGAAGATCACATTGAACAGCTTTGGAGAGCCACTCCACTCCTGACCTACCCATGCATTTCCAGAACTCCACCGGGATTTCGTCTGGCCTAGTCGCTCAGAGCCCCTACTCATCCTACGCAAAGCCCCCACGATCTCTTCCACCCCAATGCGCCTGCAGTACCTAAGGTCTCTATGACGCTCTAAATGACCCAACTCCCCTAGCTCTATGTTTCGATCCCCCTCCTCGTTAATTCGGTATATCAATTGTGTATATCAAATACCGTACCAAAGTAGTTCGGTACGGTTTCGTTTTGATACATTAATGAGTAAAATTTAAAATATAGACGCGTCAACTACTGAAATTTCTGCTTCAATATTAAGCTGCTTTTTCATATAGACATGTCAACTACTGAAATTAAGCTGCTGAAGCAGATTAACCACGCATAAAAAAATGCATTAACAGGAAAATTTAAAAAAAAACACACACACACAAACTGCTGCTACTATAGCACTGTTAGGAACTAAGGACAAAATGGAATTTTTGCAACACTTCTGCTGCAACCATCTTCATACGCAACACAGCACCAGCCAACAAGCATATAATTGTAACTAACATTTAACATATAGCCTTCGGTCTTAAACAGACAGAGCAGAATGAGACTGAAGGCTATATTGTCTAATTAGAAGAGATGGCTAGCATTCAGATTTCAGGCCATGTAACAAGCATCTGCAGAAGATCAGAATTAGACAATATTCACATGCAACAAAACATTTACACACTGCCAATGCCAAGCTGCAATTGTAACTAACATTTACACACTGCCAAGCTGCAACTGTAACTAACATGCAGCAGCAACATCAGGAACACCTGAACAGCCAATTGCACTGTGCCAATTACATTTACACACTGCCAATGCCAAGAACACCTGAACAGCCAAACCATAAACACAAATACACAAAATTTAAGATAAGACAGTAGCAGGCAGCAGCCAAATAAGTCTAACAGGCTCAGAGAAGTAAAAGATGCCTGGTTGTTTCTGCATTTACTTATAGATGGCTAATCATCTCCATGAGATGTTCTTGATTTTGGGGAAAATGGCAGGAAAAGGAATAGAACTAAACTGGTTGCTGAAAATTTGTTTATAAGCTTATGAGATATGTTCATCCTAAATACAGCAGACTTTTTCTAATAGTTTTTAGCTGCTTAGCCTCCTTTGTGAAAAGAAGTGGCTTTTTTGTTGATAAGTAGGGTTTCTGTTTAGTTTACTTAAGCTGACAAGTAGTTGCTATTAGGAATTCATTAAGATTGTATCTTTCCAGTCTATAAATTGTGCCATACTATTTCATTTTTTGTTATCAGTAAATCAAAAGTGATTGCTGATGATTTTTTTTTCATATTTGGTAGGATTAATGTACATATCCATTAACAAGCTAAAACACGTTTTTCCGACTTTTTCTTTAAAGTTCCTTGTAGCTCAATACGTCTGACAACTTTTTTTTCCCCCTTAAAAAAATGGATAACAAGAAGTTAGTTCAATGGATTTGTTACTTACTAGAAACTCATGTTTTGGCACTAGAACTATTATATGATTCCTTGAATCGGTTTAATACTACAGCACTTTTCTTGCAACTATTTAAGTACTCTTCCCTGGATATTCTCTTACTTCCAGTAGTCTCTTCCTTCGTAGAAATAGAACTCTAAATACAAATTCATCAGCTTGAAGTCAAGTGAAGATGGATATAAAGAGGACAAAAGGAGAGCTGAGTTTAAGAGGGACAAAAGTGTGTTTGGTATGAAAAAAAATATTTTCCGGCAAAATATTTTCTAATTTTTTCATGTTTGGTTGGTTTTTAAATGTTTTGGAAAATATTTTCCTTATCAAAAGAAGGGAAAACATTTTCCAAAGCTCCTTCTCAACCTTCCCCACCGTCACCAACCCACCCCACCCCCTCTCCAAAAAAAAGCTTTTTCTTTTTTTAAAAATTTCAGTTTGTCCGTTACCACCCATCTACTACCCCTCCACCCCCCAAACCAAAAAAAAAAATTTACCTTAATTTTTTTTTTTTTTTGCAATTTTAAATTTTTCGTTTTTCATTTTTCTCGCACCACCCACCATCCACACCCAGCCCCTACCCCTAGTCCCCTCCCCCCCCCCTCGCGAAAAAAAAAATTTGAATATATTTTTCAGTTTTAATTTTACTATTTATCGGTTTAAAGACTCAAAATTTTACAAGTTCCAAAACTATGCGTTTGGAAGTTTATGTGTTTGGAAGGTTACGGGTTTGGAAATTATAAAGTTTACAGGTTCGACGTTCCGCGATTTTGAAAGTTTAGTTGTTCGAAAGATTATGAAATTTGTGGGTCCGAAAGGTTGTTGGTTTGAAAGTTTATGGCTTCATGTTTATTATATCTAAATTATTTATGAATACTCTTGAGAAATCATTTTCCTTAATTTGCGTACTAAACACCGGAAAATGAATAAGATTACTACTTATTTTTCAAGAAAACATTTTCCACGGAAAACATTTTCTGTTATGCCAAACACACCCAAAATGAACATCAAACAGAGAACAAATCGCAAGTTCGCAAGAATTAGCGATAGGAATTGAGTGTATATGAGAAATTGCCAAATCGCAAGTTCGATAGAGAAAGTAGAAATTGCTAGAAAGTAGAAACATATCTTTAAAAATTGAAACTATGGCAAGTTCGCAACAACATTGTCTTCGTTTGCCTGAAATTTGTGAGGAGTGAGGAACCGGAACTCGAAAATAGCCAAATCGCGAATCGCCTGTGCTACCTTGTGCCTAATGCTAAATTGCTACTCCCTCTGTTCCAATTTATGTGAACATGTTTGACTGGGCACAGAGTTTAAGAAATAAATGAAGACTTTTGTAATTTGTGGTCCTAAACAAGTCCAAATGGGGTTCAGAGTATTTGTGTGGTTATAAAAGCTTCTCATTAAGGGTATAGTTATAAGTTTAAGCTAAATTGTTACCAAATTTAAAAATGGTTCATTCTTTTTGGAACGGACCAAAAAAGAAATAGGTTCACATAAACTGGAACAGAGGGAGTAAATGCTAATGGCAGTAGTGCGATGCCCTAATCTTTGGCTTGGCAGTTGGGCTGGGGCGATGGGCTGGGGCACTTGAAATTAAATCAAAAAAGGTTTGGGCATCAGGCGTTGGAGCTGGGCTGGGCAGTAAGAAAAATAGAAAATGTCTTTTTTTAAAAATCGATATATCTGTATACCGAAATTTCAAAATTCTAATACCAAGAACCGTACCGAAATACCGAAACTGCAATACTGAAAAAGTCGAAACCCAAATACTGAATTAATTTGGCCCGATTCGGAATTCGGGTTTTCAAATTTTATGCCCACCCCTATACGTTACGATGCTTAATATCCCTTATGCGGGTTCGCTACTTCCTTTCTTTTTGTTATAAGCATATAGTTGTATGATTTTGTTTCCTTATTTTACCATCTCAAGAGAAATTGTTTGACCTTTTAACGTATTTGTGGCACAACAGGAGATAAGTGAATCTTTCAATGATACTAAAATAACTAGAGCAAGATTTGCACAAAATAATCTACTGTTATGAACACTCTAGACTATCTACTTTACTACTCTAATCCCGACTTCCATATCTTCCTATTAAGGGTCATGTCTTCGATCAGTTGAAGCTACACCATATCTTGCCTCACATCTCCCAACCTCTTCTTTGGCCTACCTGTACCTCTGCAGGCCCTCCAATGTCAATCTCTCACACCTCCTCACTGGTGCGTCCGTGCTCCTCCTTAGGGGTGTACATAGGTCGGACTGGTTGGGATTTTTCAATTACCAAACCAAACCAATAGTGTCGGATTTTTAGATCTATAAACCAAACCAAACCAACGAAGTTGGATTTTTCCGTTTTTTTTTGGGTTTTCGGATTTGTTTCCCGATAAGTCTTCATACCACAAATATATAACTTGTGCTCCATATATTTCTCTAATCCTACAAGGATACAACTATATAATATATTTTTCAAGAAAATAATACATAAATATGAGATGAGTCATAGCATTGTACTAAAATATTCAATAACTAAAATACTAAAATCCATAAAGAAAATATTATTAAGTATTAAGCTATAATAAATATTAACATAATCTAAAAGTACTATATAAGTCATGCTAAATAAGTACAACTATAAGTATATTAGTTACACAACTAAGCACTAAAAGAAAAAGATAAACCAAGTTATGCATTTTCAATATAAACAATTGAAAACAAAAAAATAGATATCCAACACTATTATCATTTCTAGTGTTGAATTGAATTTTCTTTTTTAGCATTAGTATTGATGTGAAGTTTATTTGAATTACTACCTTTATGAACTATAAAATTTATTGGACCACTTAAGAATGTTAATTCCAAACTTGAAATAATATGTTTAAAGATAAAACTGTGAAAAAGTTTAAGAAATATGAATTGTATTAAAAATAAATATTTATATGTATAAAATATTTGTAAAATGAATAAATGTAATATCAGACTGGTTTGGTTTCGGTTTGACTTTTTTTAGTTAAAACCAAACCAAACCAATTATGGTCGGGTTATTTTTTCCAACACCAAACCAAATCAAACCAACTCATGATCAGGATTTTTTTTCGGTTTGACTCGGATTAGCGGTTTGGTGCGATTTATCGGTTTTGTTTGTACACCCCTACTCCTCACATGACCAAACCACCTAAGTCATGCTTCCCACATCTTGTCCTCAATAGGGCCCACACCCTTACCCTCTTTGAGTCTCGCCACTGAACTTATACTCCAAGTATTCTGTCTTAGTCCTGCTCAACGTGAAATCTTTAGATTCCAGGGTCTGCCTCCATATCTCTAATTGCACGTGCACACCATCTCGCGTCTCTTCAATCAATACAATATCATCTGCAAATAGCATGCACCATGGCACCTTCCCTTGGATGTGGTGCATCAGTACGTCCATCACCAGAGCAAACCAAAAAGGGCTGAACAACCCCATCATAACCGGGAAATGGTCCGAATCCCCACCCACCGTCCTCACTCGCGTCTTTACTCCCTCATACATGTCCTTAATCAACCTAACGTAAGCAACAGGTACCCCTCTAGCCTCCAAACATCTCCACAAAACCTCCCTCGTAACTTTGGCGTACGCCTTTTCTAGTTGAAGAAGAAGAATAAAAAGAAAAACTAGATGATTTGCAAACTCTAAGGTGAAAAGTGAGACAATTTTTGGTGGAATCAATTCAATGGATCTAGTGAAACGGAAGATGAAAGCAACGCTCTTAAGGTTTAACAATTCAAAAAGAAAACATAAAAGAACAAAAGAAAGCAAGTTCTGACCAAATGATATCCATGGCTCACATCCTCAAATTTTAATTTAACAAGTACAATATCACTTTCGCTAAACTAAGATGAAAAAAACTGAAATGACAAACATGTTCTGATAACATATGTTGGTAGATAGTTAAACTAGGGTGAGAAAGACAAAGCCAAGACGGTGTTGGCACTCATGTTAACATCAAACAAAGATTATATGATTAAAGATACGTAAAGTTCAAAATTTATCACAACCACGATCAAATCAATAAGCCAATTAGCTCCAAGATTTACATGATTTTTGCACCAAATGGACTAATAAACATGGGTTGACTCAACGGTAAAGACATAAAAAACCCCTTTCACCAGACTGTAATAGCAGTCACTTATTGTCTCGTTTGCATAGCTTAGCTATAGCTAACAAGACATTTATTCATCACTTCTTCCTCAAGAAGGTTATACCAGAGCAACAAGGTTACACCAGTGCAACCTTATCATCCATCCTTGTGCTAGC
This sequence comes from Nicotiana noctiflora, assembly GCA_032618575.1. NCBI lineage: Eukaryota > Viridiplantae > Streptophyta > Magnoliopsida > Solanales > Solanaceae > Nicotiana > Nicotiana noctiflora. The sequence goes on from JASVEL010000971.1 coordinate 134,239, forward strand.
AAGGAATTGAGATAGTCCTACGGCTCACTAACAGAATTCCAATAATCTTTTTTTATTTAGGCACCTTACGTATCAACTGTGGCTCTCAATTACCCCATTATGACTTGAACTTTGAAGTTGTGGCATCTCGCACACTGAGTTAACTCATACAATTATGAACTTTATCAATTGGAATGCAACTTATAATTTTTAAGCTGACCTAACAAACTAGGCTAACCTCACAACTAACAAAGATGAATCTAATCCAGATAAAATTGAAGTAAGTTCAGTTATCATGGTATACCAGCCGTCAAAGAATCCTTAGAATCAAATCAATCCACCATAATAACTAGATCGACATTTAAACACACATAAAAAGAAAAAGAAAAAAGTAAAGGAGTATACAAAAGAGTGAAACAAAATTCAATCAATCAGCACAATCGCAAATGATATATCATTGAAAATGCCAAATTAGACTAAAGATTAAATATCACAACAAGCAAATCAGTCAACTAAATCGGAATCAAACGATTTCAGAAGAAATCCCTCGTAAGGTAGGTGCAAGGAAATTAAAAAAACCTGAGCAACGGAGAAGCTAGGGTTTCGACGATATAAGAGATTAACTCACTTGAGAGAAATGGATAGAGAGAACTGAAGGCAACGAGCAGAGGGAAGCGCAGACGAAGAGATACAAAGACAAATAAAGTTGTTGAGGCTAGAGTCGGAAGATTCCGGTGATAAAGTGAGTTCCCTTCTTTGGTATTTTGACTTTTGACGCTCCCTCCTTTTAATTATTGGGAAAGGAGATAAAGTACGAATATTACAAACTAAACACCAAACGATTGGCACACCATTCTATTTGGAAATTTTGCTAATTTCATGCTTGGATTTTCTTTCTTTTGTTTTGTTTTGTTTTGTTTTTTTAATTTTAATTTTCTTTATTTTTCCTTTATTTAGATTAGTGTTACTTCATTTTGGAAACATGGATGTCTGTTAGCAATTGACAGGATATGTTTGGGCTAGCTATTGATATCCAGTTTTTTCTCATATATTTTTAATACATATATATACAAATGTAAAGCAGTTCGGTTTCGTGCCGGGCCGCTCCACTACAAAAGCTATTCACCTTGTCAGGAGACTGGTGGAACAGTTTAGGGATAGGAAGAAGGACCTGCATATGGTGTTTATCGACTTGGAGAAGGCGTACAACAAGGTCCCGAGGGAAGTGCTATGGAGGTGCCTGGAGGTGAAAAGTGTGCCGGAAGCCTACATCAGAGTGATCAAGGACATGTACGATGGCGCTAAAACTAAGGTTAGGACGGTGGGTGGCGACTCAGACTATTTTCCGGTTGTTATGGGGCTTCATCAAGGATCTGCGCTTAGCCCGCTCTTATTTGCCTTGGTGATGGATGCTCTGACACGTCATATTCAAGGGATGTGCCATGGTGTATGCTATTTGCAGATGACATTATCTTGATAGACGAGACGAGGGTAGGTGTTAACGAGAGGTTGGAGGTCTGGAGACAGACTCTCGAGTCTAAGAGTTTCAAACTAAGCAGATCTAAGACGGAATACATGGAGTGCAAGTTTAGCGTCGAACCGAGCGAGGTAGGTAGGGACGTGAAGCTTGGTTATCAAGTCACCGCCAAGAGGGACAGTTTCCGATATCTTTGGTCGGTGATTCAAGGGGGCGGAGAGATCGACAGGGATGTCACCCACCGCATAGGGGCGGGGGTGGACGAAATGGAGACTCGCATCAGGGGTTTTGTGTGACAAAAAAGTTCCATACAAACTTAAGGGGAAGTTTTATAGAGTTGTGGTTAGACCTGCCATGCTGTATGGAGCGAAGTGCTGGTCGGTGAAAAGTTCTCATGTTGAGAGAATGAAGGTTGCGGAGATGAGAATGCTCAGGTGGATGTGCGGGCTCACCGGGTTGGATAGGATTAGGAATGAAGTTATTCGGGAAAAGGTGGGAGTAGCCCCGGTGGATGAGAAGATGCGGGAAGCGAGGCTTAGGTGGTTCGGGCATGTGCGGAGGAGGAACCCCGATGCTCCAGTGAGGAGTTGTGAGCGATTGGTGGTGGGTGGCCCAAGTCGAGGCAGAGGGAGGCCCAAGAGGTATTGGGAAGAGGTGATCATGCAGGATATGGCTAGAATGCGTATTTATGAGGACATGGCCCTTGATAGGAGAGTCGGGAGATCTATTATCAAGGTTGTCGAATAGGGGCCCCTTGTATATTTCGCACTTCTTTCCGGGTCTGGGGGTTTGGTAGGGCTCTCAATAGTTGATTTGTGTTTTGGTTTATGTTTTGAGATTACTGCATGCCATTTTAATTATGGTTTATGGTTTAAGTTTTGATAATTGTCTATGCGATTTTTCATAGAGTTACTAATACTCTCCTGTTTTTGCTTTGCTTTGTTTTTATTCCCCTTTCCTGAGCCGAGAGTCGATTTGGAAACAGCCTCTCTACCCTTTCGGGTAGGGGTAAGCCCTGCGTACGTATTACCCTCCCCAGACCCCACCTTGTGGGATTATACTGGGCAGTTCTTGTTGTTGTTGTATATATACAAATGTAATTATAAACATGCATAAGCATTTTTATAAGTTTTAAAAGCCCCAAACCAATTTATCTTTTTGCTTTTTATTTATAAATATCCAATAATTATCCTTCAACTTATTTTTGTGGCGATTTAGTCATCTAAATTTTTGATTGATGCCAACATAGTGTTTAAATATTTTAGTAGTAACGATTAAAGCTAAGGGCGCCCACGATGTGGGATATTATTAAGTATGTTATTGTTGTTGATTAAGCTTAGGGCGCCTACATTTTCTTAAATTCTAATTTGATGCGACTATTATTAATCTTTATCATGGATTAGAAACACCTTATAAATGGGTCAAAAGAGGGTCTGGGATTTCTCATTTTGACATACTTTTTAATATTCAAAATACGATAAAGGAAGATGCATTAGTTGTCATGCTGATTTCCACGATGACATCGTCTAATACAAATATCCATAAACCCAAGCACAAGAGCAATTGTTTTAGAGGAAACTGCACTAACTACCCACTAAACTGTCACGATCCATATCCGGTCGTGATGGCGCCCAACAATTAAGTTAGGCCAGCCAGACCAACAATTATTTTTCACAGAAAATATCAGTCCCAAATGGACAACTCGAGAAGAATATATGAGTCAAAGAAACTCCAATAATAATAATAATACGAACAAATACTGAGAAGTGCGAAAAACGAACTAACACTCTCAAAGATATGGAGTCACAAGTCTAGAGCCTCTAAACAAAACCGAATAGTAATAGAGAATACTGTATGAAATACTCAAATCTGAACATAAAGTAATAACTGAAAAGAGATGAGAAGCTAGGTTCTACGAACGTCGGCAGCTACCTCAGCAACTTGATATGACTCTGTAAGAGCTGGAGTGCTCGTCTACTTATCCTGAGTACCTGAATCTGCACACAAAGGTGCATGGAGTATGGTTGAGTACTAAGTACTCAATGAGTAATAAATATATACAAGTAGCTGAAAGTAAGAAATCCACAGAATACTACATAATGAAGCTAAACTACAGTCCGATCCTCCTACGAACTAGCAACAACAGTACATCACAATTATCACAGATAATTAACAGATAAAGATGAAATGCAATGCACATGACCGCTACGGCGTGTAGCCCAATCCATTTAACGTCGACGGCGCTCACTAGGGGTATGTACAGACTCCGGAGGGGCTCCTACAGCCTAAGCGCAATAATGCTGCGGCGTGCATCCTGATCCTCATATCAACTGCTGCAGCGTGCAGCCCGATCCATCCTCAACTGTTGCCAATATTCCTTTCTATGCGATCGCAATACATCTATGCGATCGCATAGCACAAACTCCCAGGCCTCATTCTTCTCTGCGATCGCAACACTGGGTATGCGATCGCACTGTGCAGTTTGACAAGCCTATGCGATCGCACCCCTTGCTATGCGATCGCATAGCACATTTTCTCACCCCTCCAAGCTCTTCTATGCGATCGCAATGACTCTATGCGATCGCATAGAGCAATCACTGACTGCAATTTTCTGCTGCAAATTTTATGATCAAAACTTGCCCGTTGAGCATCCGAAATGATCCCGAGACCCCCGGGACCTCAACCAAAACCACCAATACATCACATTACCTCATTCAAACTTGCTCGTAACATAAAAACAGCATCATAAACATCAAAATCACCATTTTCACAATAATTAAAGCCTAAGTTTCTTCAAAACTTCCGAAACTAAAATTCAATCCAAAACCCGACCTAAACACCTCCGAATGACCTAAAATTTTGCAGAAACATCCAAAATTACCTAACGGAGCTACTGCAACTATCAGAATTCCATTCCGAGCCTTGGATCAAAATCTCACCTACCGTTCGGATTTCATCAAAATTCAACCTTAGCCAATTCAAGCCTAAAACTACACCGGACCTCCGAATTCGATTCCGATTGCTCTTCTAAGTCATAAATGATCCCCCGAAACTAGTCGAATCATCAGAATTCAATTCTGAGCTGCCTAACTCATCGGTCAACATTCAGTTGACTTTTCCAAAATATCATTTTCATAAAGAGGCATATGACCTCATTTCTTTCTAAATTCCTTCCGATTTGCTTCTAACTTTCCGAATACATATAAATAAGTATATCGAAGTGTTAAATGAAGAAAACGGGGCGATAACTCTCGTAACGACGAGTCGGGTCGTTACATAAACCCAAAATAATAACTCGATTTTACCTATTTTAATAATAATTACTATATCTACCTAAGCCAACTAAAATTATTACCCGCCCATCCATTTCTCAACTGGCTTACCAACCTTTCTCCTTCTTAAATGTTCCCTTTTCCCTTCCCATTCTTCATGTTTCTTCTTCCATCAACAAAGTATTTTCTCCATCTTACATATCTCATATTTTCTCGTAGTGTTTGTGTTTGTTCGAGTCACTGCCCAATTTTTATTCTGATTTTAATGAGTGAAATTTGCTATGGTATAATGATATGAAAAATAACTATTTTGTGCGTGCAATGTTACAAATAATTAATTAAAATATATTTTGAGAAGTTCATAGTGATTTATTGTAATAAAAATTAGATCAACTATTGAAAGACCTTGAAACTTGAAAATCATAAATTGCATTTGTCGGGTTTATAATTATTTGATTAGATTTTGACTGACATGATTAAAATATCAATTGTCAACTGTAACTAAATGTTGATTTAGTTTGGTTGAGACTTAGAGCTGATTTGAGGTGATTGTGATCGAAATATTAGTTGAAAATTGAAAAAGAATACAACTATAGTAATAATCGAAGAAGAACACTATTACCTAACAATATACCGCTATAGTATAATACTATACTATATGAGTATATAGTTGTCACGGCCCCAAAACTCGGTCGTGATGGCACCCAGCATATTACTAGGCCAGCCTGATCAATCTCACACAATACCGAGCTACCAGCTCTCGCTTTACTTCAAAAGCATTCACAATAATAGAAGAAATACGATATTTTAGCATAAATTGCAAAAAAAATCCCAAAATAGTATAACACCTCCCACAGATCTGGAGTCATAAGTCAAGAGCCTCTACCAAAGAGTAATACAGTGATACTGAATACATAGTGTATCTGACAAATGCAAAAAAGTCTAATATAAAAGAGGATAACAGGGAGAGTCAGGTCCTGCGGACGCTAAACAGCTACCTCGACTATCCGGAAATGGTCTCTGAAGCAGCTGGGGAGTCAGCCCTGCTGTGATGTACCCGGATCTGCACACAAGGTGCAAGGAGTAGTGTGAGTACTTCCAACTCAGTGGTAATAAGCACGGATAAAGACATTGAAGGTAAAAATACGCAATAATTCACTAAGCAAAGCTACATAATAACCTTCTTTTTACCATTTTTAATAGTATAAGTCTCAGATAAAGCAACAACAGCTAAAGCAGTACAACAGATATGTCTAAATACAATGCAGATACATGAACATGACCGCTACGACGCATAGCCCAATCCATTTGGGTACCCGCGCTCACTGTTGGGGTTTAGACTCCGGAGGGGCTCTTACAACCCAAGCGCAAGATCAGTGATATGCTGCGGTGCGTAGCCCGATCCACTACCAGTCCATCTGCATGCAATACAAGCCTCACAAGCACGGAAAATATCATTTTGAAATCTCTTTTTATCAATAACAGTAGAAAACAATGTTTAGAAATACCATTGTTTGGAAAACCATTTTAGACAATGTTTAGCTCAGGATTGATATCAGGATAACATGTTACAATCATAGAAGCAATGATAATGATCCTCACGGGATCCAAATAACTGGCTTACAGTCGAAAGATATCCACAATCATCCAAGTAGGAGGTTTACCGGCTCAATTACAGCCAACAACACAGTACGATGCTACACAGTCGGACTAAGCTATTGTCCCCAATCACAACCGACCCTGCACTCACAGTAGAGTACGTGTCTCGCCTCAATACAGCGTCACATAGTGATATACCAGGGTTTCAAACCCTCAGGTCATCATCCACACCCATTACTCACTTCGAACTGGCTCAGAAACTAGTCTGTAATGCCTTTGCTTCGAGAATCAACCCCCACGGGTACCGAATCTGATCAAAACCAATAAGAATACATCAAAATAGGCTAATGGAAGATAACCCAATCGATATAACTCGAAATACACCCAAAAACACGAAGTTGCCAAAACCCGAGCCCTGGGCCCGCTTCTTGAAAAATTATGAAATTACATTTTCGGAATCCTCGTCTCTCCACGAGTTCATACATATAAAATTTATCAAAATCAGAGTTCAAATGGACCACCAAATCCCAAATTTACATATATAACCCAGGCTTAGAGCAAAAATCCCCCATTGATACACTTTAAATCCTCCAATTTTCAGTGATATAGATGAAGATTCTAGGATAAAATCACGTAATTAGACCATAAAACTTACCTCCAATCGAAGTCTAGGTGAAAATATCTTAATCCCACGTTCCCTAGCTTCAAAACTTGCCCAACATGGAGAAATAATGAAAACCCTCGCGGATGAAATATTACTTAACTATTTTGTCCGCCTAGTTAATAACTCTATGCGATCGCATCACCCTCAGTGCGATCGTATAGAACAAAATTTTCGGCCTTCAAAATTACCTTATGTGATCGCACACATCACCTTGTGATCGCATTGCTTTACCAAACAACCCTATGCGATCGCATTCATACACCCGCGATCGCATTGAACAAAGAATAGGAACCTGGGACCCCTAACCCATACATTATGCGATCGCATAACACCTTCGCGATAGTAGAGAACCAACATCCACAACTATGCAATCGCATCACCCATTCTGCGATCGCATTGAATATATCTGAGCCTCCTCCCAAGCCTTCTATGTGATCGCATCATACCCATTGCAATCGTATAGAGCATCCGTCTGCAACACTCTTGACAGCAAATCTGACCTGTTCATCAACTCAAAATGGTCCGTTTGACCCCTGGAAACAACCGTGGGACCTCAACCAAAACCACCAACCTACTCCAAATCACAATGCGAACTTGTTCCAATCATAAAAACACATCATTAAACACAAAAATCATCAAATCATGGCAGATTCAAGCCTAAGTTTCAACCAATACTTCCGAAACCTACATTCTATAAAAAAACCCGACCAAACGATGTCCGAATGACCTAAAAATTTGCATACATATCCAAAATCACCTAACGAAGCTAGTGCAACTATCAGAATTCCATTCCGGTTCCCAGATCAAAATCTCACCTATCGACCGGAATTCGCCAAAATTTCAACTTAGCCAATTCAAGCTTATTTCTATACCGGACCTCCAAATTCAATTCCGATCGCTCCCCTAAGTCACAAATCATCTCCCAAAGCTAACCGAATCATCGGAATCCACATCCGAGCCCTCTAACCATATAGTCAACTTCAGGTTGACTTTTCAGAAACAAGCTTCACTCAAAAAGGCTATATGTCTTATTTCCAACCAAAATCAATCCAAATTCACCCGATAGACTCTAACACAGATATAGAAACATGAAACACATAATGAGGGGATAAAAGGGTGGTAACTCTCGTAACGACGGGCCGGGTCATCTCATTCTCCCCAACTTAAGCAAATGCTCGTCCTCAAGCGGGTCAAGAAACATACCTAAAGACTCAAATAAGTGAGGATATCTACTCCGCATCTCCTGCTCCATCTCCCAAGTGGCCTCCTTCATGGGCTGACCTCTCCACTGAACCTTCACTGATGCAATATCCTTGGATCTCAATCTCCTCACCTGACGACCCAATATAGCTATAGACTCCACATCATAGGTCAAGTCATCATCAAGCTGCACTGTACTGAAATCCAACACATGCGATGGGCCGCCAACATATTTCCGGAGTATAGATACGTGAAACACCGGATAAACTCTCGATAGATTGGGTGGTAAAGCAAGCATATAAGCCATCTCTCTAATCCTCCTGAGGATCTCAAAAGGGCCAATAAATCTCAGACTGAGCTTTCCTTTCTTTCCAAATCTCATGACGCCTTTCATAGGCGAAACATTCAGTAAGACCTTCTTACCCATCGAATAAAATACATCCTGAACCTTCCGGTCCGCATAACTCTTCTCGCGCGACTGGACTATACGAAATCTCTCCTGAATCACCTTCAACTTATCCAAAGCATCCTGGACCAACTCTGTCCCCAACATCCTAGCCTCACCGGGCTCAAACCAACCAACTGGAGACTTACGCCGTCTCCTATAAAGCCTCATACGGCGCCATCTGAATACTAGATTGGTAGCTGTTGTTATAAGCAAACTCGGCGAGAGGCAAATAATCAGCCCACGAACCACCGAAATCAATAACACAAGCGCGCAACATATCCTCCACGATCTGAATAGTACACTCGGACTATCCGTCCGTCTGAGGATGAAATGCAGTACTCAACTCAACCTGTGAGCCCAACTCACGCTGAAATGCCCTTGAGAACTGTGAAGTAAACTGAGTACCTCTGTCTGATATGATAGAAATCGGAACTCCATGCAATCTCACAATCTCACGAATGAATATCTCAGCTAACCGCTCCAAGGAGTATGTAGTACACATAGGAATGAAGTGAGTGACTTGGTCAGCCTATCCACAATCACCCAAACTGAATCAAACTTCCTCGCTGTCCGAGGGAGCCCACTAACAAAGTCCATAGTGATCCTTTCCCACTTCCACTCGGGAATATCAATACGTTGAAACATGCCACCGGGCCTCTGATGCTCGTACTTGACCTGCTGACAGTTGAGGCACCGTGCTACATGTCTAACAATGTACATCTTCATCTTTCTCCACCAATAATGATGTTTCAAGTCTTGGTACATCTTCGCGGCACCTGGATGGATAGAATACCGCGAGCTACGGGCCTCCTCCAATATCAACTCACGAAGGCCATCAATAGTAGGCACACATATCCGGCCCTGCATCCTCAATACACCATCACTATCAATAGTAACATCCATAGCATCATCATGCTGAACTCTATCCTTAAGGACAAGCAAGTGTGGATCATCATATCGGCGCTCACGAATATGATCATATAAAAACGACCGAGATACAACACAAGTCAACACCCTGTTGGGCTCTAAAATGTCTAACCTCACTAGCCGATTGGCTAACGCCTAAACATCATAAGAAAATGATATCTCTCCAACTGGAATATATGCTAAGCTGCCCATACTGACCGCCTTTTAGCTCAAAGCATCGGCCACTACATTGGCCTTCCCGGATGATATAAAATAGTAATGTCATAATCCTTGAGAAACTCAAGCCGTCTCCGCTGTCTCAAATTAAGATCCCTCTATTTAAACAAATGCTGGAGACTACGATGATCGTTATACACCTCACAGGACACATCATACAAATAGTGCCTCCAAATCTTCAAGGCATGAACTATGGCACCTAACTCCAAATCATGAACATGGTAGTTCTTCTCATGAGGCTTCAACTGCCGAGAAGCATAAGCAATCACTCTACCCTCCCGCATTAACACACAACCTATCCCCACTCTCGAGGCATCACAATATACAGTATATGAGCTTGAAGCTGATGGCAACACTAATACTGGAGTTGTGGTCAAAGCTGTCTTGAGCTTCTGAAATCTCTCCTCGCACTCATCCGACCACACGAATGGTGCACCCTTTTGCGTCAACTTGGTCAAAGAAGAAGCAATGGATGAAAATCCCTAAACAAATCGGCGATAATACCCCACCAAACCAAGGAAACTCCTGATCTCCGTAGTTGAGGACGGTCTAGGCCAACTCCGCACCACCTCTATCATCTTCGGGTCAACCTGAATACCATCACAAGACACCACATGACCCAGAAAAGCTACCGACTCGAGCCAAAACTCGCACTTGGAGAACTTAGCATACAATTTCTCCTCCCTCAACCTCTGCAACACAACGCTCAAATGTTGAGCATGCTCCTCCTGGCTACGAGAGTATACCAGAATGTCATCAATGAACACGATCACGAAAGAATCTAGATATGGCCGGGACACACTTTTCATCAGATGCATGAACGCGACTGAGGCATTGGTCAGCCCAAAAGACATCACAAGAAACTCATAGTGCCCATATCTCGTCCTAGATGCAGTCTTCATGATATCAAAATCTCTAATCTTCAGCTGATGATAACCTGAACGAAGATCAATCTTCGAGGGTTCGAGAACACCCTCGCTCCCTGGAGCTGATCAAATAAATCATTAATGCGCGGTAGAGGATACTTGTTCTTCACTGTTACCTTGTTCAGCTGTCTGTAATCAATGCACCTCCTCATAGAACCATCTTTCTTCTTGACAAACAACACTAGTGCACCCCACGGTGACACACTAGGGTAAATGAATCCCTTATCTAAAAGCTCCTGAAGCTGTTCTTTCAATTTTCAACTCCTCTGGTGCCATACGATAAGGAGGAATAGGAATGGGCTGAGTGCCCGGCACCAAATCAATACCAAAATTGATATCCCTATCCATCGGCATGCCCAGCAGGTCTGATGGAAACATATCTGGGAAGTCCCTCACAACGGGCACAAAATCAATACTAGGAGTCTCAGCTCCCACATCCCTCACAAATGCTAGATATGACAAACACCCTTTTCAACCATTCTCTGAGCCTTAAAGAATGAAATCACACGGCTAGGGACATAATCAGTCGAACCCCGCCACTCAATCCGAGGAATACCAGGAATAGCTAATGTAACTATCTTGGCATGACAGTCCAAAATAGCATTGCAAAAGGATAGCCAATCCATGACCAAAATCACATCAAAATCCACCATACCTAACAATAGCAGATCCACTCGGGTCTCTAGACCCCCAATAGAAACAACACAGGATCGATAGACGTGATTCACAATAATCGTATCACCCACCGGGGTAGATACATGAATATGAAAATCAAGACTACCACGGGTCGCACCCAAATGATGTGCAAAATAAGAAGACACGTACGAATATGTGGACCCGGGATCAAACAAAATAGAAGCATCTTTGTGACAAACTGAAATGATACCTGTAATTACTGCATCTGAGGCAACAACATCTCGCCTATGAGGAAGTGCATAGAAATGTGCCTGACTACCACTCGATCGCTCCTCACTCTTGGGGCGACCTCTGAAGACTGACCTCCACCTCTACTAGCTTGAGATGGTACTGAAGAGGAGAGCTGATCCCTCTATTGAGACCTATCCCTGCAAAGTCGAGGACACTGCCTCCTAATGTGGCCAAACTCACCACACTCAAAACAACTTCCTAGCGCTGGAGAAGGGGACTAAATGGAACCCCTCGCCGCAGATGAACACTGGGTCGAAGAAGAAGGTGCTGAACTCTGAGCTGGGAGGGCGCTGAGTGAAGACTGCCCCTGCTGAAAACCCTGACGGCCACAGCTAGAAGAAGCTCCACTATGCTCTGGGCGACCTGACTGAGGAGGTCTAGATGAACGACCTCTGCCCTGATGAAACTGGCCCCTGGATGGAGCACCACTATAACTGCCCGAACCTCGAGGCCTCTTGGCCTCCCTCTCCTCTCGCTCACGGCGACGATCCACCTCAATCTAGCATGCCATATCAACAACCTCCTCAAAAGATGCTGCCAATACTCTCTCCCCGGTCATCAAGATATGAATTGAATAGTTGAGGCCATCAATGAACCTCCTGATCCTCTCCTGATCTGTCGGGATCATCCAAATAGCATGCCTGGCCAACTGAATATACCTCAACTCATACTGAGTCACTATCATATCACCCTGCACTAGCCACTCAAACTGGCGACGCAACTCCTCTCTGCGGGACTATGGCACATACTTCTCTAAAAAAAGAGTGGAAAACTGCTGCCAAGTAAGGGGTGATGTCCCTACAGGCCTACACCTCTCAAACTCCTCCCACCAAATGAATATTGGACATGAAAACTGGAATGTAGTAAAAGAAACACCACTGGACTTAAGAATCCCCGCTGTACGCAACATCCTATGACACTTGTCTAAGAATCCCTGGGCATCCTCGCCCTCAGTATCACTGAATGAAGGCGACTAAAGTCTGCTAAATCTCTCCAATCGACGTTGCTCATCGTTAGGCATCACCGGAACAACATACTCTGGGGCTGGCGCAACTGGCGTAGCTGGAACAGCCGGTGCAACTACCTGAGCTTGGACTGCCTCTGGCGTCTAAAGTCCTTGCACAACCTGCTCTGGAGTGCGAGCTGTGATGGGTTTGATAACCACCCCCGGTCTGATGTTGCTGCTGCAGTAGTAGCTGAAACTACCCGAGCCAACCCAGTACAAATAGATAATATCTGGGTCAATGCCTTCCGAAGGCCAGGAATAACAATAGGCACTGCCAGTGCCTGAGCGGGTGCTGCTGGAACCTCAACCACTAAGGGCTGATCCTGGGTAGGGGCAACAGGTGGGTCTACTGGCACTGGCCCTGCCACTCTACCACGACCACGATCACGACCACGGCCGCGACCACTGCCTCTAGATGGTGGCAATGGTGGTCGTCCACCTCGTCCTGTAGCACGAGTCCTCGCCATCTGTGAAAGAATAGAATACAAAAGTTAAGTTCTCGGAACAACAAAACCGCACGACATAGTTCAAGAACTGTGAAGTGTTTCCTAAAAGGTCTGCAGCCTCCCGAGGATAAATACAGACGTCTCTATACCGATTCGCGAGAGCAAAAGTAGGATATAATCTGAAGTGGATTAATTAAAGCTCGTAGAATAACTTTAGAAACATTCATGAGTAAACTGAAGATTGCCTACTATCAATCTCACATAATACCGAGCTACCAGCTCTCGCTTTACTTCAAAGCATTACCAATAATAGAAGAAATGCGTTATTCTAGCATAAGTTGCAAAACAATATCCCAAAAGTATAACACCTCCCACAGATCTGGAGTCATAAGTCAAGAGCCTCTTCCAAGATTAATACACTGATATTGAATACAATTGTATCTAACAAATGCGGAAAATGTCTAAAAGATAAAGGATAGAAGGGAATGTCAGGTCCTGCGGACACTAGTAGCTACCTCGACAGTCCGAAATAACTCTCTCTGAGCAGCTGGGGAGTCAGCCCTGTTGTGATGTACTTGGATCTGCACACAAGGTGCATGGAGTAGTGTGAGTACTTCCAACTCAGTGGTAATAAGCACGAATAAAGACATTGACGGTAAAACTACCCAATAATTCACTAAGCAAATCTATATAATAACCTTCTTTTACCTTTTTTAATAGTATAAGTCTCAGAATAATTTTTAACAGCTAAGCAGTACAACAGACATGTTAATGCAATGTAGATGCATGAACATGACCGCTACGACGTGTAGCCCGATCCATTTGGGTACCCACACTCACTGTGGGGGTTTAGACTTCGGAGGGGCTCCTACAGCCCAAGCGCAATATCAGTGACATGCTGCGGCGCGCAACCCAATCCACTATCAGTCCAGCTACATGCAATGCAAGCCTCACGGACACAGAAATATCATTTTAAAATCTTTTTTTATCAATAACAGTAGAAAATAGTGTTTAGAAATACCAGAGTTTGGAAACCATTTTTAGACAGTGTTTAGCTCAAGACTGATATCAAGATAACATGCTATAATCATAGAAGCAATGATAACGATCCTTACGAGATCCAAATAACTGGCTTACAGCCCAAAGATATCCACGACCATCCAAGTATGAGGTTTACCGGCTCAATCATAGCCAACAACACAGTATAGTACTACACAGTCGGACTAAGCCATAGTCCCCAATCACAATCGACCCCGCACTCACAGTAGAGTACGTGTCTCGCCTCAATACATTGTCACATAGTGATATACCGGGGTTTCAAACCCTCAGGTCATCATCCATACCCATTACTCACCTCGAATCGGCTCGAAAACTAGCCCGAAATGCCCTTGCCACGAGAATCGGCCTCCACGGGTGCAGAATCTGATCAAAACCAATAGGAATACGTCAGAATAGGCTAAAGGAACATAACCCAATCAAAATAACTCGAATTACACCCAAAAACACGAAGTTGCAAAAATCAGAGCACCGGGTCACTTCTTAAAAAATTACGAATCCCACATTTTCAGAATCCTCGTCTCGCCACGAGTCCATACATATAAAATTTATCAAAATCGGAGTTCATTTTCCCCTTCAAATCATCGATTTTCTATTTTTCTTAGGCTTCAAGCAAAACCTCAATTTACACATTAATTCCTCCAATTTTCAGTGATATAGATGAAGATTCTAAGATAAAATCACGTAATTAGACCATAAAACTTACCTCCAATCGAAGTTTAGGTGAAAATCTCTTAATCCCACGTTCCCTAGCTTCAAAACTTGCCCAACAATGATAAAATAATAAAAACCCTCGCGGATGAAATATTACTTTACTGATCTGTCTGCCCTTATAACTGTTCTGTCTGCCCAGGTAATGACTTTATGTGATCGCATAGACCAACTTTTCAGCCTTCAAAATTTACCTTATGCGATCGCACACATCACCCTGCGATCGCATTGCTTTACCAAACAACCCTATGCGATCGCATTCATACACCGCGATCGCATTAAACAAGGAATAGGAACCTGGGACCCCAAACCCATACACTATGCGATCGCATAGCAGCTTCGCGATCACAGAGAAACAACATCCACAACTATACGATCGCATCGCCCATTACGCGATCGGATTGAATAAATCTAAGCCTCCTCCCAAGCCTTCTATACGATCGCATCATACCCATTGCGATCGCATAGAGCATCCGTCTGCAACACTCATGACAACAAATATGACCTATTCATCAACTCAAAATGGTTCGTTTGACCCCCGGAAACAACCCCGAGGCCACAGGGACCTCAACCAAAACCACCAACCTACTCCAAATCACGATACAAACTTGTTCCAATCATAAAAACACATCATTAAACACAAAAATCATCAAATCAAGGTGGATTCAAGCCGAAGTTTCAACCAAAACTTCTGAAACATATATTCCCTCAAAAACCTGACCAAACGATGTCCGAATGACCTGAAAATTTGCAGACACATCCAAAATCACCAAATGAAGCTACTGCAACTGTAGGAATTCCATTCCGACTTCCGGATCAAAATCTCACCTATCGACCGGATTTCGCCAAAATTCCAACTTAGCCAATTCAAGCCTATTTTTACACTGGACCTCCAAATTCAATTCCGATCACTCTTCTAAGCCAAAAATGATCCCCCGAAGCTAACCGAACCATCAGAATTCAATTATGAGCCCACTAACTCACAATTAAACATCCGATTGGCTCTTTCAACTATTCCTTCATCAAAGAGACTATTTGTCTCATTTTCAACCAGAATCGATCCAAATTCACCTGATAGACTCTAACACATATATAGGAACATGAAACACATAATGAGGGGATAACGGGGCAGTAACTCTCATGACGAAGGGACGGGCATTAGTTATACTACAACAGTATACCATTATAGTATACAAATATATTGTTATGGTATACTATAATAATATGCAAGATATTGTAACAATATGCTGTAATAGTATACTATGGGTAAGAAATATAATTGGTTTATGGTAGAAAAATAAATGGGTAGACAAGGGTAAATAATTTTATTTTTGTAGTTTATGGATAAAAAAATAAATGGGTAGACATTATTTTATAATGCCGAGTACTGACGGAAAATGCCATATACCGGAACGCTCTATTGTCTGTGTCTAACTAGTATTAGCTACTAATTAAGTCCATAAATGAACAAACGGGTCTAAAGTATCCCCTTTCGAACTTCATCTGCCATAGTAATGATGGTCGAGCATACACCACCATTTAATCCTTCTTACCTATGCCATGGAACATATTGTAGATCCCCATCCCGTGAAACATCATCCAGAGTCTGATTAGAGTTAGATTTTAGATAGGGCATAAAGCAATCTTGTGATGACCCGGCCTGTAATCATATGAGTTATCACCCCATTATCCCCGTTATATGCTTGTTAATGTTTCAATATGCATGTTTGGCAAGTTTGAGTCAATTCTGATTGAGTTTAGTTGGAAACGAGACAAAAAGTCTCTTAGAAGAAGGAATAGTTGGGAAAAGTCAACTGGACATTGACTTGAGAGTTAGAGAGCTCGGAATCAAATTCTGATGATTCGGTCAGCTCCGGTATGTCATTTATGAGCTAGGAGAGCAATCGGAAGTGAATTTGCAGGTCCGGAGTAGATTTAGGCTTGAATTGGCTAAAGTTGAGTATTGTCGATATCCAATCGATAGGCGAGATTTTGATCCGGGAGTCGAAATGGAATTCCGTCAGTTGCAGTAGCTCTGTTAGGTGATTTTGGATTTGCCTGCAAACTTTCAGCTCATTCGGAGGTCGTTTGGTCGAGTTTTTGATCGAATGTCGGTTTCGGAAGTTTGAATGAAAACTTAAGCTTGAATTTGTTGGAAACGGACGATTTTGATGTTAACAATAGAGTTTTGATGATTGGAACAAGTTCGAGTAAGGTTATGGAGTATGTTGGTGGTTTCCGTTGGGGTCCCGGGGGCCTCAGGGTGAATCCGGACCATCAATCGGGCACTTTTGAACATGGAAAACCTGCAGAAAATTGCAGGTCAGTGCAACAAGAATTAAGCCTTCGCATTCGCGTGAAGGCAGCCGCATCCGCGAAGGCCAAGGGAGCTAAAGCAACACGTTCGCCTGAGGAAGGATCGTGTTCGCGTAGGAGAGAGAGGAGGAGCATCGCGTCCGCGATGCAGGTGTCGCGTTCGCGTAGCTGGGAAATGTTAGGCCTCGCGTTCGCGTGAGGAGAGACGCGAATGCGTAGAAGAAAAACCGGGCGATTGGAAATTTGTGCTTCGTGACGCGTGGTAGGGCGTCGCGTTTGCGCTGGGTGAATCGAGCAGAGCATCGCGTTCGCGTGAGGGGTATCGCGAACGCATAGAACAAATTCCCTAGGCAGTGAAGTTAAAACCAGAACATTTCATATACGGGTTTCATTCTTAGAAACCCCATTGTTGATCTCTAGAGTGAGAAAGTGATGGGAATTGCTTGGAGAACATTGGGATATTGTCGGAGGTAAGTTTTGTGATTTAGTTACGCGCTTTTATCATGAAATCATTGATTATTTCTATGAAAATGGAAGATTAAAGGCGGGTTTTAGCCCTATGCCTAGAATTGTAGAAAAATAGTGATTTGAGTGGGCAAATGGAGTCCGAATTTTGTAAATTGTATATGCCTAGACTCGTATTGAGACGAGAGTTCCGAATATGTAACTTTTGTAATTTTTCGAGAAGCGCACCAAAAGTCAGGTTTTGACAACTTTGTGGGTTTTGATGCAATTTGGGGTTATTTCATATGGGTTGCACGAATTGGGCATAAATTGATGTATTATAATTGATTTTGAGCAGATTTGGCATCCGAGGACGTTTATTTGCAAGGCAAGTGCAAGACGGACTGAGGCTTCTACCGGTTCGAGGTGAGTGGTGATAGTAAATAATGTATTGAGGGTTTGAAACCCCGTACTAGCACTTCATAGTGCTATGTTGAGATGGGACATGCGTCTTGTGATGGGCGTGGCGGCATTGTGATTGGGGACTTGGACTAAGTCCTTCCCAGCTTATAGTAGACTGTGTATTATAACTGATAAAGATATTATAACTGTGTAACTGGTCTAATAGCCATGTTTGGGGCCTTGGGCCGATCTGTAGATCATTAGGGGACCTGTAGAGCTAGGTTACCCTTATATCGTTTTGATACTTACACTCAGCCAGAAAACTATATGAATAGTATATTAAAAGCCAGTACTAGGTGTGTACTATGAGAGACTGATTACTTAGGGTGGAAATTCCCTGATTTAGCTGAGTGGGCCTGAAAGGCCAATCCTATACTAATTGGGATAGGGTCGAGGACCCGTTATTATGTATATATATATATATATATATATATATATATATATATATATATATATATATATATATATATATATATATATATATATATATATATATATATATTGGATCAGTGCCGCACTACCGCAGCATGATATATATATTCGATCGTGCCAGTCACAGCCAGATATATATATTGGATCGAAGGTACACTAGTATAATGATATATATGTTTGATCGGAGCAGCGCCTGCATGATGATTATTGTATCGAGTCATAGAGCCACTTCGTATCGAGTCTGCGACATTCTCGGTGCGAAATGCGTGTATATTATAGGATCGGTATGCAGTATAGTTATATATGTATATATATATATTGGGTCGGACTACACGCCGCAGTAATACATGTGTGGATCGGGCTGCACGTCGCAGCATCATAGCGCTTGGGCCTAGGGAGCACCTCCGAAGTCTGTATACACCCCCAGTGAGCGCCATCGATGTTAAATGGAGCTGGCTGCACGACGCAGCGATATATGTATTGGAGCGGGCTACACGCCGTAGCATTATACTTATTCATATCCTTATACATACTTAAATACTTATACATTATGGACATACGTATATATTTACATACACAGAATTGGCTGTATACAGTAGCGGTACGAGTGAGGATTAGGTCGGTGTGGGACCTAGATGGCATAGATGTGGACTGGATATTGGGGGTATTCATTATAGTGATGACTTACCGTGAGGTTACCCTTAGAACTGTATAGTGATAGTACAGGTGTTCCCACTTCCAGTCGTTGTTTATTATTGTTACTCACTGAGTTGAAATATACTCACCCCACTCCCCCGCATTTTTGTGTGTGCAGATATACATGATCCTTATCTACTTTTGCGGGGACTACGAGGTAGCTGCCGGCGTCCGCAGAACCTGTTTTCTCCTTCTTTATCATCCTGTTGTTTTCATCTGGTAGACTTGTTTGTACTGGGATGTTTATTCTGTAGAGGCTCAGTCTCGTGACACCACGATTTGGTTGGAACCGTATTTTATATGTTTCTACTATTACTTTTATCATGTTGATATAAACACTTGATGTTTAAGTTTATCTTGATTAATTGGAATTAATAATTGGCTGGTTTAATTGATAATATGGTCGGGCTTGCCTAGCATTGTGTTGGGCGCCATCACGACCAGGGTTTGGGTCGTCATTCGGCTCGAACTCTTTGTGATCAATAGGATCAAGGTTCTCTTAAGATTTCCCTTAGATCTATACACGTCTTTCACTCTGGACATGTGGGCTGGTCAAGTTTGTATTTTTTGTTTTCATGTCATATTCAAGGGAGCTTTGGAGCAATGTTGAAGTTGTCTACGTATGATCTATAAGTCATAGGTTCGAGGCGTGGAATCAGTTATTAATGCTTGCATAGGGATAAGCTGCCTGCTTCACTCCCCTGGGCTGTAGCTCTTTCCCGGATCTTGCATTAACATGGGAGCTTCATGCACCGAGCTTCCTTTTTTATATCCTCGGTATTATGAAATTCATGCGATCAGTATTGATCTTAATTATGAAAATGGCAGTTTGATAATGGGTGAGCTGCAAGGTATTCAATCCTTATTGTGATCTATTACGTAGCCCTAGCTATGGGCGTGGTGAGTATGTTCATGTTCTTTAGTGGAAAGGTAAAGTGCATTACGTGTGGTAGTATTAGTTCAGACGCAGGTAGACCAAATTGGCTGTGCTAGGTGTATCATAGTGAAAGGTATATGTGTTATGATTTGAGCAGGTGCAGCGCATGGTCATGTACTAATGCTGATGATATAATTCGTGTAGTATTGAGATTTATGTTGTTGATATGCATTGTGAGTTATTGTAGTGCTACAGTAAAGCTTAATATTAGATTAAAGATGAATTAGAAAGGAAATTGGGTAAATGGAACAACTTGTTGATAAATTGAAATGGTGTGATAAGCATATGATTAGCTCCTGTATGTGTTCGAAGTAATGAGTCTTGAAGATATTGTGCAACAAAGCTCTTGAGTGCTGGCAGTTGCGTAGCTCGATATGGGTAGAAGGACTCAGTCCTGACAATTTAACTTATGCAATGGATTGGGAGAAAGAGTTTGTGATGTGTTCTACCGCGGTTAGAAAATGAGTATATTCCTGTCGGTATGCGAGGCATGGAATGTGTAATGATTTTTCTTCTATATGGGATCATGAAAGTCCATGACTAGTTGAGTGCGTCGATGTTTGCGGCGTAGGAAAAGGATAGAAGTTTCCATGTTATCTTAGTGTGGCATGGCATATGCGATGTGTTATGGAAAGTTGATAATGGCATATTCAAGGTTTTGAGATCGGTTCATATTATATGGGGAGTCATTAGAATTCCCAAGCAGTGTGGGTAGCTGCAGATAATCTAAGAATCAATCTTTCTGGTGATAAGAAAAGTGGTACTGCTATTCTAGTGATTTGACAAAGTATATGGTCAAAAAGGGCAAGGTAATGTAAGCTGATAATGTCCAGTGGTATTGTGGTATCCTCTTGTTGGATCGACAGTGATGATTGAGTTGTTGATGGCATATGGAAATTTCTGAATGGCTTTCGTGGTATGAATGGATGGTTGATGCGTGTTACGTATTCGTACGGTGGAGATTGGAATCAGGCATAGTGATTCATGTGTTATATATGTGTTAGAGACTAGAAGTTCCCGTAATCCGCCTATGCAGTGGTGGTATGTTGTGTGTATCGGCACCGTTTAGCGGTTATTGAAAATTGGAAGCCTTAGTGGTTATCTCGTTACTTGATAGGATGAATTGGAATAATGATATATGATTGCAGACTGGTTGTCATAAGTCAAGTTGTCTAGACTAATGTGATATTGACTATGTCAGAAAAATATCACAACTGCATGGCAGAGCGCATCAAATCATACTCCAGCAGGGTAGATGTACCATAGGGCCAGCGGACAGCTGGTAGGTATTGCTTTGTCAATTGGGCCTTCGTGGCGGATGTCAGTGTAGAGGTATATACCATTGATTCAGCTCCAATATTGAGGAACTTTGTCGGATGCGTTTCATATGGCCGAGCTTGAGGCTATATGTATATGTTTGTTGCGATGAACGACTTGACTCGATGTGCATTCCCCTTGCTAGATGTATTCGTGGATCGGGTGGCACGCCGCCACAGGTATAGTATTTGGATCGGGTGGCACGCCGCCACATGTATGGTATCAGGATCGGGTGGCACGCCGCCACGGGTATGTTATTGGAACGGGTTGCGCGCCGCAACAGTGTGATTGGGAAAATATAGCTTCCTCTATGTTACTTTGTATACAATACTCCCTAGCTTGTGAGGAATTGTCCGTATTGGGCATGGCTCGGGGAATAGCACGTCGGTTATGTCCTTTCAGGATTCGTTAGTGTATATCATTGTATCACCGCAGGTGTGATTGTTTGCTTGAGTTCAGACCTAAATATGTGTGTGGCTGGCCGTTTGGAGCATGGTGACTTGAGGTGCTCCATGAGTAATAGTGTTTGGATAGAATCATGAGTTATGGCAAGGCCACGTGATGTTATAACCTTTCGAGGAGGATTCAGGTACTCTAATTCTACGATGTAAGACGAGATCTCAGTTATGTGTTGCGATTGTATTGAGGAATTTGAATTATAGCTCCTTGTGTGAGTTTGTTGTCATGATTCGAGTATTGGAGCCAGTGTTGTGCTCATCGCGACTTAGGCCAGTGTTGAGGTGTCATATCACCAGTGTGGTGTGTTATAATCGAAATGTTCGCTTGAGTCATTAATGAGTACAAGCATATTTGATCTTAGCTTGTTAGAAAGGTAATATCGAGGTTTTGCTCCGAAACCTATTGTGGTATCAGTTTTAAAAGGGAAATGGATTCACGAATGGTTGACCCGAGAGACGGGTTCGGTATATCGCGTGCTTCAGTTGCCGTGGGCAGGATATGAAGGGGTTGGAATAAGACTCTATCTAATAAGAAAGGTTCTTTCTACTAGTATTTGGTTATTGTGGCCAGTTGTTGTGAGTAGAGACTATCGTCTCGAGTGATTGGGTTGTTTGATACATCATGTGATCTCACCCGGAGTGGCGAGTTTGGCTATTATAGTTGGATCGTGTGTACTCTGAGTATAGATGTGGGATTCAGATTTGGTATATGATTTCGGAAAGTCCAATGTGGTTTATGGTTCAGATAGAATGTGGAAATTCAGCTATACTATGTTATCGGACTTATGAAAGATAGGGTGAAGTGGTATCACCCCGAATATATGCTTGGCAAGGTCATTCAGCTATTGGGTTACTTCTAGTACACCTCTTGGTCCGCTCGAGGACGTGCGTTTTCTTAAGTTGGGGAGAATGTGACGACCCAGCCCGTCATCATGTGAGTTATCACCCCGTTATCCCGTTATATGCTTGTTAATGTTGCAATACGCATTTTGGGTAAGGATGAGTAAATCCAGGTTGAGTTTGGTTGGAATCGAGATAAATAGTCTCTTAGAAGAAGGAATAGTTGAGAAAAGTTGGCTGGATGTTGACTTTTGAATTAGAGAGCTCAGAATCGAATTCTGATGATTTGGTCAGCTCCGGGAGGTCTTTTATGAGCTGGGAGAGCGATCGGAAGTGAATTTGGAGGTCCGGTGTAGTTTTAGGCTTGAATTGGCTAAAGTTGAATTTTGGCGATGTCCGATTGATAGGCGAGATTTTGATCCGGGAGTCGGAATGGAATTACGACAATTGCAGTAGCTCCGTTAGGTGATTTTGGATGTGCTGCAAAATTTCAGGTCATTCGGAGGTCGTTTGGTCGGGTTTTTGGTCGAATGTCAGTTTCGGAAGTTTGAATGAAAACTTAAGCTTGAATTTGTTGGAAACGGACGATTTTGATGTTAACAATAGAGTTTTGATGATTGGAACAAGTTCGAATAAGGTTATGGAGTATGTTGGTGGTTTCCGTTGGGGTCCCGGGGGCCTCGGGGTGAATCCGGACCATCAATCAGGCACTTTTGAACATGGAAAACCTGCACAAAATTGCAGGTCAGTGCAACAAGAATTAAGCCTTCGCATTCGCGTGAAGGCAGCCGCATCCGCGAAGGCCAAGGGAGCTAAAGCAACACGTTCGCGTGAGGAAGGATCGCGTTCGCGTAGGAGAGAGAGGAGGAGCATCGCGTCCGCGATGCAGGTGTCGCGTTCGCGCAGCTGGGAAATGTTAGGCCTCGCGTTCGCGTGAGGAGAGACGCGAACGCGTAGAAGAAAAACCGGGCGATTGGAAATTTGTGTTTCGTGATGCGTGGTAGGGCGTCGCGTTCGCGGTTTGTGAGGGTGTGCATCGCGTTCGCGCGTAGAATAAAAGTCCCATGCAGTGATTTTAAAACCAGAACATTTCACATACGCGTTTCATTTCATAAACCCCCATTGTTGAGCTATAGAGTGAGAAAGTGAAGGGAATTGCTAGGAGATCATTGGGATATTGTCGGTGGTAAGTTTTGTGGTTTAATTACGCGCTTTATCATGAAATCATTGATTATTTCTATGAAAATGGAAGATTAAAGGCGGGTTTTAGCCCTATGCCTAGAATTGTAGAAAAATAGTGATTTGAGTGGGCAAATGGAGTCCGAATTTAGTAAATTTTATATGCCTAGACTCGTATTGAGACAAGGGTTCCGAATATGTAACTTTTGTAATTTTTCGAGAAGCACACCAAAAGTCAGGTTTTGACAACTTTGTGGGTTTTGATGCAATTTGGGGTTATTTCATATGGGTTGCATGAATTGGCATAAATTGATGTATTATAATTGATTTTGAGCAGATTTGGCATCCGAGGACGTTTATTTGCAAGGCAAGTGCAAGACGGACTGAGGCTTCTACCGGTTCGAGGTGAGTGGTGATAGTAAATAATGTATTGAGGGTTTGAAACCCCGTACTAGAGCTTCACAGTGCTATGTTGAGATGAGATACGCGTCTTGTGATGGGCGTAGTGACATTGTGATTGAGGACTTGGACTTGGTCATTCCCGGCTTATAGTAGACTGTGTTTCAAGACTGTTGATGAGATTATAACTGTTTAAATGGGGCTAAAAGCCATGTTTGGGGCCTTGTGCTGATCTGTAGATCAATAGGGGACCTGTAGAGCTAGGTGACCCTTATATCGTGTTGAAACTTACACTCAGCCAGAAAACTATCTGAATAGCATATTAAAAGCCAGTACTAGGTGTGTACTATGAGAGACTGATTACTTAGGGTGGAAATTCCCTGATTTAGCTGAGTGGGCCTGAAAGGCCAATCCTATACTAATTGGGACAGGGTCGAGGACCCGTTATGAGGTATTATATATATATATATATATATATATATATATATATATATATATATATATATATATATATATATATATATATATATATATATATATATATATATATATATATATATATATATATTGACCGCAATCATCCAGTACCGAGGAAGGCCATTCCAGCCTTATGGAGAAGATCCATCTCTAGGTATAAATACTTTGGACAAGATCCATGTCCAGGGCAGATTCATCCCTCAATATCATCAACTGCGCTCACTAGGGTATGTTACGGGTCAGGATGTGTCAGGACATGCACACATTCTCAGTGAGCGCTGGTGTATATTATGGGATCGGGCTGCACGCCGCAGCAGTATAGCTATATATGTATATATATATATATATATATATATATATATATATATATATATATATATATATATATATATATATATATATATATATATATATATTGGATCGGACTGCACGCCGCAGTAATATATGTGTGGATCGGGCTGCACGCCGCAGTATCATAGCGCTTGGGCCTAGGGAGCCCCTCCGAAGTCTGTATACACCCCCAGTGAGCGCCGTCGATGTTAAATGGAGCGGGCTGCGCGCCACAGCGGTATATGTATTGGAGCGGGCTGCACGCCGTAGCATTATACTTATTCATATCCTTATACATACTTAAATACTTATACATTATGGACATACGTGTATATTTACATACACAGAATTGGCTATACACAGTAGCGGTACGAGTGAGGATTAGATCGGTGTGGGACCTTGTTGAGGTAGATGTGGGCTGGAGATCAGAGTACTCCTGTAGTGATGACTTACCTGTGGGGTTGCCTTAGAACTGTTTAGTGATAGTACATGAATTCTTATTTTCTGTTATTGTTTATTATTGTTACTCACCGAGTTGAAATATACTCACTCCACTCCCCTGCACTTTCTGTGCAGATCCACAGGTGCCCGAGAGCGGTTGAGATATTGTAGCTGTTGTTCATTATCTACTATTGTCGGAGACTACGAGGTAGCTACCAGCGTCCGCAGAGCCTGTTTTCTCCTTCCTTATCATATTGTTGTGGGTAGACTTGTTTGTATTGGGATGTTTATTCTGTAGAGGCTCAGTCTCGTGACACCATGATGCGGTTGGGACCGTATTTTGTATGTTGCTACTATTACGTTTATCATATTGTCATGAACACTTGTTGTTTAAGTTTAACTGGATTAATTGGAATTAAGAATTGGCTGGTTTAAGAGGTAATACGGTCGGGCTTGCCTAGCATTGTGTTGGGCGCCATCACGACCAGGGTTTGGGTCGTGACAAATCTACAAAATGTCAAAGAAATTGACAATCATATGTTATGTTGATACCCAATTTTTTCCTATATAATTTTTCTATACAAAATACTTTTAAAATAGCATATCTATGAATATATAAGCATGCCCGGGTTGTTTTGGTATTTTTCCTAATTTTAAAAAAGATTTCAAAAGTAATTTATGGACCATTTAAGTAGTACAAAATCAGTAATAATTTCCAAAACTATCAATTTTGGTGAAATAATTTATTTTATTCTCATATTTATACAAAAATATATTTAAGGTAATTTTGGTATATTTTTTACAAATTTATTTGGCATTTTCTAAGCTAAATTACATGCAATTGCAATTTTAGCCTATTGTAGCATTAATAGCATTTTGTAGTTGTACAATTGGGTTTTATACATTATTATTTGTTTCAGTATGATTGGTTTTAAAATCATTTTTTTACTATTTTTATAAATAAAAGAGGTAAAATTGACTATTTAATTTTTAGCCCAATTTCTATTTCAATTGTAGCCCAAATAAACTCCCTAATTAACCCAAAATTATCCGACCCCTGACCCAATTAAAAGACCCGTCCAGAACTATTTTTAATCCCAACTGTTGATCTAACAGATCAACGACTCACACTCCATCTTTCCTTTTTTCATTTACCAAACCCCCAACCCTATTTCATTTTCGATCACCCACCGCCCCTGAAACCCGTTCCTCTCTCAGACACTCTCGAACCTCTCCGAAATCCTAACCTCCTCCCACCTTCTTTCACTAGATTTTCACCGAAATCCATAGCATCCCAGGCCGTAGATGGTCTCTACCCACCTTATCCACCAATTAGACATTGGTTGTTCAAGGTCTGGAAAGATGACTTCGATGGTTCTCCCTCCGATCTTCTTCGATCTTTAATTCCACGGCTTCTCTAGCAATGCTCCGGCAGAGCCCAATTCTTTACTTCTACGACTCAAGATCGGACATGTCTCCAAGCCTTTCTCATTTCTACGGTTTCTTCGATAGTTATTTGTTTAGATCTGTACTATGTCTATGCTTTTCTTGCCATCTAGAATGTTTTCCCCAAATCAAAAATAGTTTCTCTCCGATCTTTATGGTTCTGCAAGGATTTTTGAAAAAAGATAATCTTTCTGGTTCTTTTCTTCTTTGCTCTATGTGTGTTTGTTAATGCCTTATTCGTACGATTTCTTTTATTTTTATGCACGTATTGTCTTTCACCTCTTCTTTTCTACTCCTGTTAATCTCTGTTATATTTTTACTACTCTTCTGCTATATGTGATTACCGTTAAATATATTTGATTTTTCAACTCTGTTTATGTTCTTACATGCTTCGCCTACTTATATTCAAGTTGTATTATTTCTGTTGACATGCGATTTTTGACCCTCCCCGAAATTTTGCCCGTTTTAGCATGTAATATTTAGTTTAGGCTTAATATTGCCATTTCGACTAAATTTTACTTTATTTTATTACAAGAAAATGAAAAATTACAAAAAAAAATTGATTTATTAATATTTTATAGTCATTTTCAATCTTAAAGAAAAATACAAAAAAAAATAGTAACCTATCTTTATTTTTATAATCTTGAAAACACAAAAAAATAGTTTTATGTTTTATAGTTTAGTTCAATTAATTAAAATTAGTTTTATATTTTATATACTATAAATGTACATAATTTCAAAAGAAGGAATTAGTTTAGGGTAGATTTATCTCGTTTTTATAAATCTTATAGTCTTTTTTTTAGTCTTTTGCCCAAAATCTCTAGCACGTAATTATATGCACATACCCTAACCTAATCTCTACCATATATAATACACCCTTACACACCTAAAAACCCTAGACTCCAAAAAAGATACATCAGCCGCAACAGTAAAGAAGGGAGACCTTCATCGTACTCTCTTGGACAAAAGATAAAGCAACCACAATTTTCATGGTTGCTGGAACTTCAGCAATGTAAAAGCCATTAAAGCCCAACTATTGTTCCATCATTTTCAGCCATAAACAATCCATCTTCTTCCACAAAAAACCACCATTAATCACCCCAAAATCAATAGTTGTTGAGCCATGAAAACCCACCAAAATCAGCTCGAAAATCCCCTATCCATAGCCCTGTAACCCAGCTTCAAAAATATCATTTGAGCAGTCCCAAAAATGCTGTAAATCCAGCACCAAAATCCAGCAACCTCAGTCTTGAGAACGAACCCAAATTCCAGTTCGAAAGAGCCCACTTAAAACCGATGAGTTTGGAGATTGTCAACAAGGGTCCATTCGAGGTCGTCGGCAAAGTCTCTGATTCGATTTGCTTTTGAGTTTCATCGGAAAGTTCGACTTTGTTGTTTCAACATTTTTTTTTTGAGTTCGAGCTTCTTAGAGAAAAGTAATTGAGGTTTTTGATTCTTAACTCTTTCTCTATTATTTACTTTAGATTTAAAATGTGATAGTCATGTGATGTAATTTGTTTAATGTCACGACCCCAAATCTGGTCGTGATGGCGCCCAGCACATTGCTAAGCCAGCCTGACCAATCAATATAAACAACGGATCTAGAAGCTCTCTTTAGCCCATTTAAGCATATTAATATATGAAACAATAGTAATACTTATACCAACAGTGGGGAAACCAAGTCCCAAAATATACTAACTCCCATAGACCGAAGGGTCAAGAGTCATGAGCCTCTAAAGAACATGAATGTATAAAGGTTTACAAAATACCAAGTGCGGAAAGAAATGTCAATACAAAATCAAAGACAGTAGGAAGGAATATCGGGTCCTGCGGACTCTGCAGCTACCTCGTATATCCCACGGATGTCGCCTCGCACAGCTACTGGATCACTGTTGAGAGGTACCTTAGATCTGCACACAAGGTGCGGAGTAAAATGAGTACTGCCAGACTCAGTGGTAATAAACAAGGGTAAGACAGTACGAGATAAGAAATCCGCAATAAAGCACTATGCAAAGCTATAATCATGCTACCCTATCAAGAATCAATATTCACTGTACTGCATGTACCAACAAAATACCAATAAATAGCATAACAACGAACGAGATGTAGCTAAATGCAATGCCAATGCATGATATGACCGCTACAGCGTGTAGCACGACTCCAATTTTGGGTACCGTGCTCACACTGTGGGGTTCGGACTCTGGAGGGGCTCCTACAGCCCAAGCACATCTCATAGAGATATCCTGCGGCGTGCGGTCCGATCCAACGTATATCTCGCTGCAGTGGCCAGCCGATCCACTACTAGTCAGCTAATATGCAGATACAGCCTCGCATGCTCAAAAGTAGTTTTTGAAAACTCTTTTATCATTTTTCAGTTGGAAAACAGTAATATCAAGTTCTAGAGATTGGAATTAGCATAATAACAAAAATAGCTGCGGACTAGTAGTAAACTAGCATGTCTATATGATAAGACAATGATAACGATCCTCGCGGGATCCAATAAGTGGCTCACGGCCCACATGTATACTCAACCGCCCAAGAAGGGGGTTCCTCGGCTCAAGAGTGGCCATTATCACAATATATATATATATATATGCAACCATCCGAGAAGGAGGTTCGACGGCTCGAGAATAGCCAATAATACGGTATCAACAGGTCGGACTAATATATAGTCTCCAGTTCATGATCGACCCCGCACTCTCAAGAGTGTGCGTGTCTCGCCGCTATACAGCGTCACAAAGTGGTATACCGGGGTTTCGAACCCGCTGGTCATCACCCACATCTATTACTCACCTCAATACGGCGCGACGACTATTCCGCAATGCCCTTGCCACGAGAATCAAGCTCCGCACGCGTAGAATCTGATCAAATACAGTAGAAATACAACAAATTAGGCCAATGGGACTACACCCAATCAATACAACTCGATTTACATCAAAATTCCCAAAGTTGTCAAAACCCGACTTTCGGTACGCTTATCGAAAAATCACGAAAGTCACATATTCGGAACCCTCATCTCAATACGAGTCTAAGCATATCAATTTTACCAAATTCGGACTCCGTTTGCCCATTCAAAACCTTGATTTTCTAAAGTTCAAGCCTAGGGCTAAATCCTCCATAAATTACCCCAAATTCCTCCATTTTCATGATATAATTGCATAATATTACCAATACTAATCATAGTTTAAGTCCATAGTTGATTACATGATGATTTCCCTTGAATTTCTCTTCAAAATCGCCCAAATCGCCTCTAAAGCCGAGACCCAAAATGTGTGAAATGTTCTGAAATTTTTCTAACTTCTGATACACTTACTTACAGCGATTTTCGCTTCTGCGGAATATTTTCCGCTCCTACGCACCCGTATCCGCGACCAAAGGGTCGCTTCAGCGATTCCAGGCCTAGCCAGCGGTTCCAGGCCTAGCCGGCCATTTCCGCTTCTGCGGGCAAAGGGTCGCTTAAGCGCACCCGCTTCTGCGGGAACATCCGCCTCTGCGCACCATTGTCCGCTTCTGCGGTCCCGCCCAAGCGGTCAAATGTCCGCTTCTGCGGACCATGCCCATTTTCTTCCCCTTCGCTTCTGCGATCAGTGGCTCGCACCAGCGATGCCGCTTCAGCGGAATTACTTTCGCTTCTGCGTAACCAGCCGCTCCTGCGCATCTCGTCCGCTTCTGCGGACACGCTCCTGCGTCCAAAATTCCGCAGGAGCGGAAACAACAGAAGCAGGATCCCAACCTGCAATTTTTCCACAATTTTCTCCCGTTTAACCATCCGAAAACACCCCGAGGCCCCGGGACCTCATCCAAACATACCAACACATCTTAATACCTTATTCGAACTTGCTCCAATCCTCAAAACACGTCTAACAACATCAAAACCCATAATTCGCATCGAATTCAAGCCTAAATTCCTTAAAACATTCCAAATTACACATTCAATCAAAAACCCGACCAAACGACGTCCGAATGACCTGAAATTTTGCAGGCACATCCAAAATCACCTAACGGAGCTACTGCAACTGTCGGAATTCCATTCCGACCCCGGATCAAAATCTCACCTACCGTTCGGATTTCGCCAAAATTCAACCTTAGCCAATTCAAGCCTATTTCTACACCGGGCCTCCAAATTCAATTCCGATCGCTCCCCTAAGTCACAAATCACCTCCCGGAACTAACCGAATCATCAGAATCCGATTCCGAGCCCTCTAACCAAATAGTCAACTCCGGGTTGACTTTCCTTATTCAAGTTTCCTTCACAAAGGCTATATGCCTCATTTTCAATCCAATTCACTCCTAACTCACCCGATAGACTTTAACATTGATATAAAATCATAAAACATGTAATTTACAACATAACGGGGTGGTAATTCTCGTGACGACGGGCCGGGTCGTCACATTCTCCCCTCTTAAGCAAACGCTCGTCCTCGAGCGGGTCAAGAAACATACCTGAAGTCTCAAACAAGTGAGGATATCTGCTCCGCATCTCCCGCTCGATCTCCCGAGTGGCCTCCTCCACGGGTCGACCTCTCCACTGAACCTTAACTGATGCAATCTCCTTAGACCTCAATTTTCTCACCTGACGTCCCAAAATGGAAATAGGCTCCACATCATAGGATAGATCACCATCAAGCTGAATGGTGCTGAAATCTAATACATGAGACGGATCTCCAATGTACTTCCGGAGCATAGACACATGGAATACTGGATGAACGCTGGATAGGCTGGGCGGCAAGGCCAACTCATATGCCACCTCTCCAACTCTCCTAAGTATCTCAAAAGGACCAATGTACACCTGGGACTCAACTTTCCTTTCTTCCCAAACCTCATGACACCCTTCATGGGTGAAATCTTCAACAATACTCTGTCACCAACCATGAAAGACAACTCTCGAACTCTACGGTCCGCATAACTCTTCTGACGAGACTGTGCTGTACGAAGCCTCTCCTGGATCAACTTTGCTCTATCCAGAGCATCCTGGACTAACTCGGTCCCTATCAATCTAACCTCACCAGGCTCAAACCATCCCACGGGGGATCTACACCGCCTCTGCCATACAATGCCTCATACGGGGCCATCTGAATACTCGACTGATAACTGTTGTTGTAGGCAAACTCAGCAAGTGGTAGGAACTCGTCCCACGAACCACCAAAATCAATCACACAAGCTCGCAACATATCCTCCAAGATCTGAATAGTGCGCTCAGACTGTCCGCATGTCTGGGGGTGAAATGCTGTACTCAACTCAACCCGTGTACCCATCTCTCGCTGAAATGCTCTCCAAAACTGAGAAGTAAACTGAGTACCCCTGTCGGATATGATAGAAACTGGGACTCCATGCAACCGAACAATCTCTCGAATAAAGATCGATGCCAACCGCTCCGATGAGTAGGTAGTACTAACTGGAATGAAGTGAGCTGACTTGGTCAGTCTATCCACAATCACCCATACAGAATCAAACTTCCTCGCTGTCCGAGGGAGTCCAGTAACAAAGTCCATAGTGATCCTCTCCCATTTCCACTCAGGAATAACAATGCGCTGAAATACGCCACTGGGCCTCTGATGCTCGTACTTAACATGCTGACAGTTGAGGCACCGTGCTACATGTCTGACAATGTCCATTTTCATCTTTCTCCACCAATAGTGTTGTTTCAAATCTTGATACATCTTAGCGGCTCCTGGATGGATAGAATACCGCGAGCTATGGGCCTCCTCCAGAATCAACTCACGAAGGCCATCAACATTGGGCACACATATCCGACCCTGCATCCTCAATACGCCATCACTATCAATGGTGACATCTCTAGCATCATCATGCTGAACTCTGTCCCTCAGGACAGCCAAATGTGGATCATCATACCGGTGCTCACGAATACGATCATATAGAGATGACCGAGATACAACACAAGCCAATACCCTGCTGGGCTCCGAAATATCTAACCTCACTAGCCGATTGGCTAGCACCTGAACATCATAAGCAAATGGCCTCTCCTCATCTGGAATATATGCCAAGCTCCCCATACTGACCGCCTTCCGGCTCAAAGCATCGGCCACCACATTGGCCTTCCCCGGATGATATAATATAGTAATGTCATAATCCTTCAGCAACTCTAGCCATCTCCGCTGTCTCAAATTAAGGTCTTTCTGTTTGAACAAGTGCTGGAGACTACGATGGTCGGTATACACCTCACAAGACATGCCGTACAAATAGTGCCTCCAAATCTTCAAGGCATGAACAATGGCGGCTAGCTCCAAGTCATGAACAGGATAGTTCTTCTCATGCGGCTTCAGCTGCCGAGAAGCATAAGCAATTACCTTACCTTCCTGCATCAACACACAACCTATCCCCACTCTCGAGGCATCACAATAAACGGTATATGAACCTGAAGCTGATGGCAATACTAACACTGGAGCTGTGGTCAAAGCTGTCTTGAGCTTTTGAAAGCTCTCCTCGCACTCATCCGACCACACGAATGGTGCACCCTTCTGGGTCAATTTAGTCAATGAAGAAGCAATGGATGAAAATCCCTGAACAAACCGGCGATAATACCCCGCCAAGCCAAGAAAACTCCTGATCTCTGTAGCTGAGGACGGTCTAGGCCAACTCTGCACCGCCTCTATCTTTTTCTGATCAACCTGAATACCATCACGAGACACCACATGTCCCCGAAATGCTACGGACTCGAGCCAAAACTCGCACTTGGAGAATTTAGCATATAGCTTCTCCTCCCTCAATCTCTGCAACACAATACTCAAATGCTGAGCATGCTCCTCACGACTACGGGAGTAGACTAGAATGTCATCAATGAACACAATCACAAATGAATCCAAATAGGGCCTGAACACACTGTTCATCAGATGCATAAATGCTGTTGGGGCGTTGGTCAGCCCAAACGACATCACAAGAAACTCATAATGACCATATCGGGTCCTGAATGCAGTCTTCATAATATCTGAGTCTCTGATCTTCAACTGATGATAGCTCGAACGAAGATCGATCTTAGAAAACACCCTCGCACCCTGTAACTGATCAAACAAATCATCTATGCGCGGTAGAGGGTACTTGTTCTTCATTGTCACTTTGTTCAATTGCCTATAATCAATACACATTCGCATGGAACCATCTTTCTTTTTAACAAATAATACCGGCGCACCCCACGGAGACACACTAGGACGGATGAAACCCTTATCCAGAAGTTCTTGAAGTTGCTCTTTCAGTTCTTTCAACTCGGCTGGTGCCATTCGATAAGGAGGAATGGATATAGGCTGAGTGCCCGGCACCAAGTCAATGCCAAAATCAATATCCCTGTCCGGCGGC
Organism: Nicotiana noctiflora; assembly: GCA_032618575.1. NCBI lineage: Eukaryota > Viridiplantae > Streptophyta > Magnoliopsida > Solanales > Solanaceae > Nicotiana > Nicotiana noctiflora. Next base: position 168,578 of record JASVEL010000971.1, read on the forward strand.
ATGCCGGCAGGTCGGAGGGGAATACCTCTGGGAAGTCCCTCACAACAGGTACAGAATCAATGCTAGGAGACTCAGCTCCCACATCTCTCACAAAAGCTAAGTACGATAAACACACCCTTTTTCAACCATCTTCTGAGCTTTTAAGAACGAAATAACACGGCTAGGGACGAAATCGGTCGAACCCCGCCACTCAATCTGAGAAATACCAGGAATGGCCAACGTAACTGTCTTAGCATGACAGTCCAATATAGCATGATACGGAGACAACCAGTCCATACCCAATATAACATCAAAGTCCACCATCCCCAACAATAACAAATGTGCCTGGGTCTCCAGACCCCCAATAGATATAACACAGGATCTATAGACATGATCCACAACGATCGTATCACCCACGGGGGTGGATACATGAACAAGTAAATCAAGACTACCACGAGTCGCACCCAAATGATGTGCAAAATAAGAGGACACGTAAGAATATGTGGACCCTAGATCAAATAGAACAGAGGCATCTCTGTGACAGACAGAAATGATACCTGTAATCACAGCATCGGAGGCAACTGCATCACGCCTGTCAGGAAGTGCATAGAACCGTGCCTGGCCTCCACCGGATCTCTCCTCGCCCCTGGGGCGACCACGAGAAGACTGACCTCCACCTCTACTAGACTGAGATGGTGCTGAAGATGAGGGCTGATCCCTCTGCTGAGTCCTGTCCCTACGGAGTCGAGGGCACTGTCTCCTCATGTGGCCAAACTCACCACACTCATAACATGCACATGGTGCTGGAGAAGTAGGTGTTGCACTCTGGGCTGGGAGGGCACTAAGTGATGACTGACCCTGCTGAAACCCCTGTCGACCACGACCATAAGAACCTCCGCTCTGCTCTGGGCGGCCTGAATGAGAAGGTCTAGATGAGCGACCTCGGCTCTGCTGGGAATGCCCTCTAGATGGAGCACCGCTGAAACTACCAGAACCACGAGGCCTCTTGGCCTCCCGCTCCTCTCTCTCTCGGCGACGATCCGCCTCAATGGAGCGTGCCATATCAGCAACCTGCTCAAACGATGATGACAGAACTCGCTCGCTGGTCGTAAGAATACAGATAGAGTAGTTGAGGCCATCAATGAACCTCCTGATCCTCTCCCTATCAGTGGGGATCATCCATGTGGCATGCCTAGCCAACTGAGTGAATCTAAGCTCATACTGGGTCACAGACATGTCGCCCTGAATCAACCACTCGAACTGGCGACGTAGCTCGTCGCGACGAGACTGAGGTACATATTTCTCTAGAAAGAGAGTAGAGAACTGCTGCCATGTGAGAGGTGCTGCTCTTGCAGGCCTACGCCTCTCAAACTCCTCCCACCAATCAAATGCGGGACCAGTGAACTGAAATGTAGTAAATGAAACTCCGCTGGACTCAAGAATACCAGCCGTACGCAGCATCTTCTGACACTTATCCAAGAAACCCTGGGCATCCTCGCCCTCGACGCCACTGAAATGGGGTGGCTGAAGTCTACCAAATCTCTCAAGACGACGCTGCTCGTCATCGGGCATAACTTGAACCATATGCTCTGGAGCTGGAGCTGGTGCAGGTGGAGGAATAACCGGTGCAACCACCGAGCGGGGACCGCCTGCGGCGTACGAAGTCCACGAACAACCGGGTCGGTGTGCGAGCTGCGAGGGGTACTGCGACCACCCACGGCGAGATGTCGCTACGGTGGCGGTAGCTGAAACTACCTGAGCCAAGCCGGAACACACTGATAATATTCGAGCAAGAGTCTCACGAAGACCGGGAATAGCAATAGATATAGTGCGGCCACGAGCGGGGACTGTTGGAGCATCGACCGCTGGGGCTGCTCACGAGCGGTACAACGGGCGGGTCGGTGCAGCTGCCTCGGCCGCCCTACCTCTACCTCTAGCACGACCGCGCCCACGGCCTCTAACGGTGGCAATGGAGGTCGTCCACCTCGTCCGATGCTCGCGTTCTCGCCATCGCGAGAGAATAGAATATAGAAGTTCGGTTCTCGGAACAACAAGATCGCACGACGAGTTCAAGAAAAGTGAAGTTTTCCTAAAGGTTCGCGGCCTCCCGAGGATAAGTACGGGCGTCCCCGTACCGATCCACGAGACTCTACTAACCGGCTCAAGACTCACGAGGCCTAGTAAACCTAGGCTTCGATACCAACTTGTCACGACCCCAAATCCGGTCGTGATGGCGCCCGGCACATTGCTAAGCCAGTCACGACCAATCAATATCAACAACGGAGCTAGAAGCTCTCTTTAACCCATTTAAGCATATTAATATATGAAACAATAGTAATACATATATCAAAAACGGGAAACCAAGTCCCAAAATATACCAACTCCCATGGACCGAAGGGTCAAGAGTCATGAGCCTCTGCTGAACATGAGTGTATAAAGGTTTACAAGATACCAAGTGCGGAAAGAAATGTCAATACAAAATCAAAAGACGGTAGGAAGGAATATCGGGTCCTGCGGACTCTGCGGCTACCTCGAATATCCCACAGATGTCGCCTCGCACGGCTACTACTGGATCACTGCTTGAGAGGTACCTGGATGCGCACACGAGGTGCGGGGAGTAAAATGAGTCTTGCCGGACTCGGTGGTAATAAACAAGGGTAAGACGGCGCGGATAAGAAATCCGCGATAAAGCACTATGTAAAGCTATAATCGGCTACTCTGTCACAGAATCAATATTCACTGTACTGTACCAACAAATACCAATAAATAGCATAACGGCTAGCGGATGTAGCTAAATGCAATGCAATGCATGATATGACCGCTACGGCGCGTAGCCGACTCCGATTTTGGGTACCGGTGCTCAACTGTGGGGGTTCGGACTCGGAGGGGCTCCTACGAGCCCAAGCACGTCTCATAGAGATATTCTGCGGCGTGCGGTCCGATCCAACATATATCTCGGCTGCGGCGCGCGGCCCGATCCACTACTAGTCGGCTAATATGCGGATACTGCCTCGCGAGGCTCAAAAGTAGTTTTTGAAAACTCTTTTATCATTTTTCGGTTGGAAAACAAGTAATATCAAGTTCGAGAGATTGGAATTAGCATAATAACAAAAATAGCTGCGGACTAGTAGTAAACTAGCATGTCTATATGATAAGACAATGATAACGATCCTCGCGGGATCCAATAAGTGGCTCACGGCCCACATGTATACTCAACCGCCCAAGAAGGGGGTTCCTCTGCTCAAGAGTGGCCATTATCACAATATATATATATATATGCAACCATCCGAGAAGGAGGTTCGACGGCTCGAGAATAGCCAATAATACGGTATCAACAGGTCGGACTAATATATAGTCTCCAGTTCATGATCGACCCCGCACTCTCAAGAGTGTGCGTGTCTCGCCGCTATACAGCGTCACAAAGTGGTATACCGGGGTTTCGAACCCGCTGGTCATCACCCACATCTATTACTCACCTCGATACAGCGCGACGACTATTCCGCAATGCCCTTGCCACGAGAATCAAGCTCCGCACGCGTAGAATCTGATCAAATACAGTAGAAATACAACAAATTAGGCCAATGGGACTACACCCAATCAATACAACTCAATTTACATCAAAATTCCCAAAGTTGTCAAAACCCGACTTTCGGTACGCTTATCGAAAAATCACGAAAGTCACATATTCGGAACCCTCGTCTCAATACGAGTCTAAGCATATCAATTTTACCAAATTCGGACTCCATTTGCCCATTCAAAACCTTGATTTTCTAAAGTTCAAGCCTAGGGCTAAATCCTCCATAAATTACCCCAAATTCCTCCATTTTCATGATATAATTGCATAATATTACCAATACTAATCATAGTTTAAGTCCATAGTTGATTACATGATGATTTCCCTTGAATTTCTCTTCAAAATCGCCCAAATCGCCTCTAAAGCCGAGACCCAAAATGTGTGAAATGTTCTGAAATTTTTCTAACTTCGGATACACTTACTTACAGCGATTTTCGCTTCTGCGGAATATTTTCCGCTCCTATGCACCCGTATCCGCGACCAAAGGGTCGCTTCAGCGGTTCCAGGCCTGGCCGGCCATTTCCGCTTCTGCGAGCAAAGGGCCGCTTAAGCAGGCCCGCTTCTGCGAAGGAACTTCCGCTTCTGCGGAAACATCCGCCTCTGCGCACCATTGTCCGCTTCTGCGGTCCCGCCCAAGCGGTCAAATGTCCGCTTCCGCGGACCATGCCCATTTTCTTCCCCTTCGCTTCTGCGATCACTGGCTCGCACCAGCGATGCCGCTTCAGCGGAATGGCTTCCGCTTCTGCGTAACCAGCCGCTCCTGCGCACCTCGTCCGCTTCTGCGGACTCGCTCCTGCGTCCAAAATTCCGCAGGAGCGAAAATGACAGAACCAGAACTCTTCAACCTGCAATTTCCATGATTTTCTTCCGTTTAACCATCCGAAAACACCCCGAGGCCCCGGGACCTCATCCGAACATACCAACACATCTTAATACCTTATTCGAACTTGCTCCAATCCTCAAAACACGTCTAATAACATCAAAACCCATAATTCACATCAAATTCAAGCCTAAATTCCTTAAAACATTCCGAATTACACATTCGATCAAAAACCCGACCAAACGACGTCCGAATGACCTGAAATTTTGCAGGCACATCCAAAATCACCTAACGAAGCTACTGCAGCTGTCGGAATTCCATTCCGACCCCCGGATCAAAATCTCACCTACCGTTCGGATTTCGCCAAAATTCAACCTTAGCCAATTCAAGCCTATTTCTACACAGGGCCTCCAAATTCAATTCCGATCGCTCCCCTAAGTCACAAATCACCTTCCGGAACTAACCGAATCATCAGAATCCGATTCTGAGCCCTCTAACCAAATAGTCAACTCCGGGTTGACTTTCCTTATTCAAGTTTCCTTCGCAAAGGCTATATGCCTCATTTTCAATCCAATTCACTCCTAACTCACCCGATAGACTCTAACACTGATATAAAACCATAAAACATGTATTTACAACATAACGGGGTGGTAATTCCCGTGACGACGGGCCGGGTCGTCACA